>CM035121.1:13562840-13749499 GCA_020205555.1 Panax stipuleanatus | reverse complement strand
TCTTAATTTAATAAGAAAGAATGATTAAAGATTTATGAAATGAATTAATTATTTATTATTAAATAATAAATAAGGACAAATATTAATTAATTATTCTTTAAATAATAATAGAATAATTAAAGACTAATGAAGTAAATAAAATAATTATTTACTATTCAAGGATATTTAATTAATTAATTATTATTTAATATTAAATAATAATTAAAGACACATAGTAAGAAATTAATTAATTATTATTAAATAATAATTAAAGACAAACAATAATTTGATTATTCATTATCTAATTAACATTAAATAATGGATAGATCTAATTGGCTATTATTTATTAGTTAAATAATAACTAAAGATAATTAATTAATTACTATTTAATTAATATTAAATAAAAATCAAATGAAGGTATAGATTAATATTATGATAATAAATTTATTTAATAATTATATTAAATAAATTATGTAAAAATAGTTTTAATGTTTTAAAAATCGTTTAAAAATGATTTAAAGGTTATAAAAATATTTTAAGTTATAAAATATAACTTTTGATATTTTGCCATGAAATAAATTAATATTTTTAATATTAATGGCAGTTATTTAATAATAGATTTAAATGTTTTAAAATCATTTAAAAGTGATATTAAGGTATTAAAACTTTGAGATATTATAAATAACTTATAATTTATGACATAAATTTCATTAATATTTGATATTAAATAAATATTAATGATAATGGAATATTGTGGTATTTAATTCATATAAAAATGATATTTATGATCAAAAAATCATTATAAATGATAATAATTATTTGAAAATTATTATGAGCTTGTGAAAAATATTTTGACTGATTAATAAATTATCTAAATTACTATTATAGTGTTTAAGTAGAGTCTTATTAATATTAGGCTCGATAATTATCCGATTAGGCAATCGGGAGATCGAAATAGTACCGAACTCAATTCAGACTGAAATAGTTTGACTTGATACTAGGTCTTATGTGTTCTGTTGACCGATAGGATTATGTGATAATGTGTTTAGGTTATTTTATAACTGTAATTAGCAATAGTTATTGCGATGATATTATTCTAATTGGGAGATCAATATTATCAATATTAGGTCTTCAGATGAAGCTAACTAGATTGCGTAGCAGTAGTCGGCGATAAAGGCAAGTTTTCTTGAATTATTCTTTCATATAGTGGTTAATCATTGTTGATTATATCACGTCTATGATTTATTGATTCGCACGTTGTGCATGTTGCATATGTTCATCAGGTATGAAGGCTAATCACCTTCATTACCATATTGTTCAGTTGAATTTATTCATGTTCCTTATTGACCATTCATTTTTATTGTCTCGATCGTTCAGTTATGTAAATTTGATTCATGCTATTTCACAATGGTTATATTGTTGAAAGTCAGCCAGCTTATTGTTCATTCTTTTCAATCATGATATATCTTTTCTTGAAATTAAACTTGCTGGGCAATCTTGTTGCTCACCCTTGCTATATCATGATAAACATTGCAGATTAGGATGAATACGTCGGATACAGGAAAAATTAAACAGTTCCAGCATTGGTTTATCGTACAGATAAAACTTGTAATAGTATTATATGCAAATGACATTGTATGTCGGATAAGATATGAATTCAGGTATTAAGTTAAGGTTTCAGACCTTTGGAATTAGGTGTAAGGTTATTGTATAAACAATTTATGTTTTATATCTTCCGCAATAGTTGTAGAAATGATGTATCGTAATTACAAGTCCGAGGTTCTGGGGTACCCGGATTTCGGTGCGTCACACTCGAACTCTCCTCTTCTCCATCCCAACAGAAAATAGCTTACATTTTTTCATATTCAGCTTCATAACCTGACACCTGCTGAAAAGACCACAATATTATCTATAATTCTCAATCTCCTGTAAAGTTCTCTCTCCAAATAAATTGTATCATCCGCAAACTGTGCATGAGTAATTTGAGTTGAGACTTTCCAATTAGAATATATAAATTGTCTTAACTATATATGTTCTTCCTAACACATTGATTAGATTTAAATATTTAATCATTCCTCCTTTTCCAATCTAGGTTTTAAATTTTAACATTTATTTAATTATTCAAAATCTTATTACAAGTCTTATAAATATCCGAGATATTACAAAATTAACTGATTTAAATTTATTCATCATCAAAATATACTATTTATAAATCAGTAAATTATATATGAATCAACATAGATGAGAGAAAGATGGGACAAATTAATTTGAATTCTAACCTAATTAATACATGTTACATTATAATGAATATCAGCACTTGAATGAGATTGGTAAGGTTTTGAAACCCTTACCACATGATAAATACTAATATGGGTGGGGATATAACATGTAGTTTATTAGATGAGACAGAGAATATATAAGACATATTTGCTTAAACTGAAATTAAGAAAATTGAATGAGGTTCGAGAGTATTTGAAGTACTCCTTATCACATGATAATATAGATGGGGATAATCATTTGGGTTTCTTAAGTGAGGCAAAAATACGACAAATTTTGAGTCAAAATTAAAGTACAAAGTGCTAAAACACTTTCAAATAAAACTAGTATTTAATTAATAAAAAAATCCAATTAATTAAATTACAATTAATGTGAAAATTTGACCATACTAAATACTTTCGACTGACCTAACCCATCAATAACTAAATGCTAGATAAAATATCAAATAATACCACAACATTAAACAAACTACTTAAACAAGATAAATATATGTTTTGTTACTACTGGGGTAATATATATTTTCTTTGCACGGGTTATAATCTTAGTTTAAAATTTTGACTTTTAAGCAAACACATCGAGCAAAATAAGTCTTTTTCTGTCAATTATCAAGACTCCTTTACATCACAGGCATATCATTCATGATGTATTATTTCTTTGTATGCCATGGTCCTTTGATCTATTTACTAAACAGAATTTCCCAATAAAAATAACCAACTAGAACCAATAGTATTATTTTCATTATTTTTTAAGTCGCATGCAGTACAACATAGCTGATCGATCAATAAAACAAAAAACAAACTCCAGCTAGCTAGTGCACAGAATAATCCTCAATTTGAAAGCCAACAGTTTTGTTTCTCTAGCAAAATGTTTCATCTGCATCATTAATTTAAAGTCTGCAGATGCACAAAATTACAAATGCAGTTAAAATTAGAATAGCACACAAAAATTAATATATATATGTTACTCCCTCCATTTTACAAAAAGATTCCCATAAAGTTTCTTTCATATTAATTTGCAAAATTAAAAAATCTGAAAGTAATGTAAATCTCGAGTATGGTGCTCACGTTACAACACAACTAACTAGAAACTCATCGGTTAATAACATAAAATTCTTGATAAAGTCTCCTTTAATCAACACTTTACAATCTCTTTCTATAACCCGAATCGTAATTTTTACATCTTCCTTAACATCCACTTCATGGACGAAATATATCCTTAGTCCATGTCTTATCGTACTTGCTTCGCTCATAACTACCTTCTATATATATCCAGGTATTAATATCTTTATCATCCTATCACTTATACTCGTACATAAACTTTATCTTATAATGCTCTCTTATTTTCATCATTTTGACATAAAACATCCTATCCTCATGTAATCATAACCCTCCATACATTCGTCTCTATCTCTTATTTCTTATAGCTATCTCTTCCCTCTTTTTCACTCATAACATGTTTTTCTTGTGCGTTTAAATTCTCTTTATTCACGTTCAACCATAGCAACTTAATTGTATCTTATTATAAACTAATTGTCCATCTAGTTATTAAAATGTCTATCTTTAACGATTGATCTTCTAATCTCTCTTCATAACCTCCTTAGAGCGTTTTGCACCAAAAGTCTCTCAACTATATATGTTCTTCCTAACGCATTGATTAGATTTAAATATTTAATCATTCCTTCTTTTCCAATCTAGGTTTAAATTTTAACATTTATTTAATTATTCAAGATCTTATTACAAGTCTTATAAATATCCGAGATATTACAAAATTAACTGATTTAAATTTATTCATCATCAAATATACTATTTATAATCAGTAAATTATATATGAATCAAACATAGATGAGAGAAAGAATGGGACAAATTAATATGAATTCAAACCTATATTAATAACATGTTACACTATTAATGAATATCAGCACTTGAATGAGATTTGTAAGGTTTGAAACCCTTACTACATGGTAAATACTGAATATGGGTGGGGATAACAATGTAGTTTATTAGATGAGACAGAGAGTATATAGGACATATTTTGATTCACTAAAATTAAGAAAATTTGAATGAGGTTCGAAAGTATTTGACGTACTCCTTATCATATGATATTTAGATGGGGATAATTGTAAGACCCCAACTTTTTATGATAAAAATTGAATTTCCCTCTATATATTATTTTAAATAGTAAGGGGTTAATTGATTAATGTGGTAAGCTATGGGTAAAATGCGCAAATATTTTAAAATAAGCAAGTGGTTATAAAATATTCATTGTTGTCGGGGAGTATTCGTTTAGTCGTGGAATATTCTTGCTGTCGAAAAATATTCGTACGACGGCGCAGTCATTTGTGGGCCCCATAACGAAAAACTGTCGGATGAAGAAAACGACAAGAATAAATTTTTTATAAATAAAGGCGTAGTTGTTACCGTTAACACTGTTCGAATACCCGGTAGGTAAAATAAAGTAATACGCGTTGTTGAACAGTAGCACACGGTATTGCACAGTATTTTTATATTATTGTTAATTCAATAATTGTTACTACACAGTATTTCCCATTATTAGATCAATAATTCATATTATTTGAATAATATTATTAGATAACATTATTGGCAATGTCTAAGAAAGTTCTGTTTAGAAAAGCGGTTTGGTCACCTAATTGCGCGCCAGTAAGGATAAATACTTATTGAAAAGCCCTCTCTTTCTTGGGAACGACCTGGTTGTCAATATTGTAGTTCTGTAAAATTATTGTGAATAATTAATTATTAATTTATATTATAGAAAATATTTATTTTTGTGGATATAAAAGAAGGAATTAGTGTTGAGGTGTTTTTATCAGTATTTTGTGTGGAAAATCATCCGTTTGTGGATTTCGGTCATTTTTCATTTGAAAAAACTTCTTTCTACAAAGCTGTAGAGAATTAAATTTTTTATGAAAAGGACATAGAATTCGTATTTTTCTAATAAAAGGGCTATTTTTTTTAAGAATTATGGAAGTTCCGGGATATTGGATCGGAAGTATTTTGGGGTTAAAAATATTTTTTTAATAAAATTCTTTTTAATGGGTGGGCCCCACTGGTGGTGAGCTGATGCTTTGGTCAAGAGGTGGCCCTGAATTTTTTTTAAATAAAATATTATTTTATTAACTTTTCTGCTTTGGCGTTCTAAGCATTTTCCTATAAATAGGGTGCTGAATTAGAATTGAAAATCATACCAGAATCAAAAATTTTCTCTCTCTATAATATCGAGCGTATTTTTGTGAGTATTTAGATACTTTGAGTGTTACTATTCAGTGCAAGTTTCCTTCACCCTTATATCCGATATTTCAGTCAGAAATACTGTTCTTTTGAGGTAAGGGATTTTATTTTTTTTTTCGTAAATGATGTTATTTTTCTCAATATCATTACACCGAAATATTGATATGAATTTTATTATGAAAGTTTTACCTTTTCATATTGGAGTTACTATTTACGTATACGGCACTATTCACGTATACGACACTATCACGTATACGGCACTATTCACGAATACGGTAGTATTCACAGAAAAATCAAAAAAAAAATTCTTTGTTCAAGTTGGCCGTTATGGTTCCTACCTTTGATTGGATCCAAGTTTTGAACTTTATTCTTGAATTTTGTTCCACAAATGATTATTATGGAGCATTTTTGAACTTGGACAGACTGATTTACGAATCCCTAATCTTTGTCCTTTATCTCACTTGATTCGTTCTTTAAAATATTTTTCATCATCATCAGTCCTAAATGGTGATATAACTGAATATCTTTGGCCTGTAGTGCAAAGATGGATAATTATTTGATGAATATCTTTGGCCTGTAGTGCAAAGATGTATGATTACCTAATGAATATTTTTGACCCGTACTGCAAAGATGACAGGTGTTGAGATGAACATGACCAACTGGTGATACAGATGAATATCTTTGACCCGTAGTGCAAAGATGAATATCTGATTTGATATATATTGATTGACAGAGATAAAATATTGATCGATGATGGACTTCTAAATCATAGTTTTCTCTGCACGAGTTATCTTAGTTTTAAAATTTTGAGTTTTAAGCAAACACATCGAGCAAAATAAGTCTTTTTCTGTCAATTATCAAGACCCCTTTACATCACAGACATATCATTCATGAGGTATTATTTCTTTGTATGCCATGGTCCTTTGATCTATTTTACTAAACAGAATTTCCCAATAAGAATAACCAACTAGAAACCAAATAGTATTATTTTCATTATTTTTTAAGTCGCGTGCAGTACAACATATAGCTGATCGATCAAAAAAACAAAAAACAAACTCCAGCTAGCTAGTGCACATAATAATCCTCAATTTTGAAAGCCAACAGTTTTGTTTCTCTAGCAAAATGTTTCATCTTTAAAGCCTGAAGATACACAAAATTACAAATGCAGTTAAATTAGAATAGCACACAAAAAATAATAATATATATGTTACTCCCTCAATTTTACAAAAAGATTCCCATTTCAGTTTCTTTCATTCAATTTGAAAAATTAAAAAATCTGAAAGTAATGTAAATTTTTTTATTTTGATTAGTAAACTAGTTAATATTATGAATTACCTAAAAACTATTATAAAGTATAAATTTGATTTAGAGAAATTATAACAATTTCGTCAACAACAATTTAAAGAACTTTGTTTTTTTTTTGAAAAGAGAAGAGATTTATATATAATGGTTGATATATGAGGATATGTATATACTTGTTGCAATCAATGTCGGGTCGGACTTCAAACTTATTTTTAAGGTGGCATAGCGGGGCAATTTGGTTTGCCCTGTCCATTTTGATAGGAAGAGACTTCGCTGCCGCCTTCAAGCACACACATATAGCTCTTTTATCAACTTCTGAACTAATTGCTATTCGGTCTAGCTCTTGTGCACCACTGCAACATGCAACACTTATTATTGGAGCTTCACCCGTAAGAAATCCCTTGCATGGGATTATCTTCGTAACACAATCCCTGCAATTAACTACTGCTTTTGCAGTCGGAGGATTTTTAAGTAAATATATGTGGAAATAACAATGTATTTTAGTATTTGAGAAGAAGAATAGGACATATTTTTATTCAACCGATATTAACACCTAACACTTGAACGAGATTGGAACGGATTGGAACTCCTAACCACAAAGTAAGAATAATATTATGTACAACAATTATATATATATATATATATATATATATATATATATAGGATAAGGCTCTGAAACGAACTGTTCGTAAACGAACATATGCAGGACCCAGTGTTGAAAGTTGTTGATTGGCCCAATTATATTTAACACTAATTAGGAATATATGATCGTACATAATTGGGCCAATCAACAACCTTCAACATTGGGTCCTACATATGTTCGTTTACGAACAGTTCATTTTAGAGCCTTATCCTATATATATATATATATATATTGTGCACTAACCGTAGTGAATGCATGACAAAAAGATACATGGAGCACAATGTTTTGTATATTTAAGAGACTCTAACCAACAACCAATTTCATTTACCTAGTTGAATCTAAATTTTTTCTTCTCATCCTATTTCATGTTTTGTTCTCTATATATAATTTTTTATTAAATGAGACAAAGAATATGACAAATTTGAATTCAAACCTTTATTCAAACTCAACTATATTATTTTAATGAATAGGAATGCTGGACAAAGTTTGGAAGTATTTTAATCCTTAACCACATAATAAATGTGTGGAAATAACAATGTAATTTAGTATTTGAGATGAAGAATATGACAGATTTTGATTAAACCTATATTAACACCTAGCACTTGAACGAGATTGGAACAGATTTGAACTCTTAACCACAAAGTAAGATTAATACTATGTGTGACACCCTCAAATTCGGATTAACTTAACCTCGAGTATGGTGCTCACGGTACAACACAACTAACTACAAACTTATCGGTTAATAACATAAATTCTTGTAAAAGTCTCCTTTAATCAAAACTTTACAACATCTTTCTATACCCGAATCGTAATCTTTACATCCTCCTTAACATCCACTTCATAGACGAAAATATATCCTTAGTCCATGTCTTATCGTACTTGCTTAGGCTCATAACTACCTTCTATATATATCCAGGTATTAATATCTTCATCATCCTATCGCTTATACTCGTACATAAACGTTATCTTATAATACTCTCTTATTTTCATCAGTTTGACATAATACATCCTATCCTCATGTAATCATAACCCTCCATACATTCGTCTCTATCTCTTGTTTCTTATAGCTATCACTTACCTCTTTTTTCACTCATAACATGTTTTTCCTGTGCGTTTAATTCTCTTTATTCACGTTCAACTATATATGTTCTTCCTAACACATTGATTAGATTTAAATATTTAATCATTCCTCCTTTTTCAATCTAGGTTTTAAATTTTAACATTTATTTAATTATTCAAGATCTTATTACAAGTCTTATAAATATCCGAGATATTACAAAATTAATTGATTTAAACTTATTCATCATCAAATATACTATTTATAATCAGTAAATTATATATGAATCAAACATAGATGAGAGAAAGAATTGGACAAATTAATTTGAATTCAAACCTAAATTAATAACATGTTACAAGGTTTTGTATATTGAAGAGACCCTAACCAACAACCCATTTCATTTCACCCACTCAAATCCAAATTTACTGTTCTCAGCCTATATCATGTATTGTTTTTTTTTTGTTATTTATTAAATGAGACAAAGAATAGGACAAATTTAAATTCAAACCCTTATTAATACCCCACTACATTATTTTAATGAATATGAACACTGAATGAAGTTTGAAAGGATTTGAATCCTCAACCATATAGTAAATATGTGTGATTATATGTGAGAATAACAATGTATTTTACTATTTGAGATAGAAATTAAAATAGGACATATTTTGATTCAAATTCTACATTAACACCTAACATTAATTAAACGAGATTTGGAAGGATTTGAACTCTTACGTACACAAACTATATAAAAAAAATATTGTGTATTAACAGTAGAACTCATGTATTGAAACCAATAAAAATATGAAAAGCATTATATGGTATGCCTCACTTCCTATATTCTCTATTTGGTTGAATGACACTTATGTCTCTCCATGTTGTCGCCTATTTTTAAATTCATCTCTAAAGTTCATTTTTCGTCAATTAGGTCCTTAAAGTGATATTTTTATCGATTCCGTTCCTTTTACCCTCCCAAATTTTAACCCAATCCGACCCATTTTGACACAATCCATTTTATTAAGGGCAAATATGTCTTTATTATTATTATATATATTCCTAATATTAGATATTTTAAAAACAAAGACAAAATAGAAATTAAAATAAAAAAATAGTAAAAGATAAATATAAAAAAATAATTACATTTTTTTACAAAAGAAATTAAAAGGTTTTAAGAATAATTATTATTTTCAGGAAAAAAATAGTTTTTTTAGTATGCGTAAGTTTCATAAAATATAGATTCAAAAAAATTTAATTTTTTTTAAATTTTTAATTATATTTAAGAAAATGTACACATCTTTTAAAAAATAAAATTCATAATTTTGTTTTATGAAAATATAGTTTATTTATTTATTTTTTTGAATCTATATTTTATGAAATTTTATACATTTTTTAAAAAAAAATAAAAAAATTATTTTTTCAGAAAAAAAATTAATCTACATTTTATAAAACCTTAATAATTTTTCTTAAAAGTTTTTAAAATTTTTTCCTAAAAATAATAAATTATTTTAATAGTTTTATAATTTCTTTTTTTAAAAAAATTAAATCAAAATTTTTTATTTATCTTTTACTATTTTTTGTATTTTAATTTCTATATTTAGTTTTTGCTTTTAAAATTTCTAATATTAAGAATACATATAATAATAGTAAAGACATAAACTTTTTTTCTGAAAATAAATTTTACATAAAAAATGAAAAAAAATCTAATTTTTTTAAAATAAAGTTTTATTTTCTTATTTAATTTTTTTAAATCTATATTTTATGAAACTTTACTCATTTTATGAAACTTTAAGCACAATTAGTGAAATTGAATTAGCAATGATAATTAATTTTAAAACTTATAAGTTTTTTTTTTACAAAAATTGAATTGGTGAAATTGAATTAGTGAAATTGGGATGTTGAAATTAGTGAATGCGTGACAAAAAGATACATGGAGCACAAGGTTTGTATTTTTAAGAGACTAGCCAACAACCCACTTCATTTACCTACTCGAATCATTCTCATCTTATATCATGTATTGTTTTGTATATATAGTTTTTATTTTTTTATTAAATGAGACAAATACTAGGACAAATTTGAATTCAAACCTTTATTAATACTCCACTACAATATTTTAATGAATATTTAAGCTAAACAAAGTTAGGAAGTATTTTAATCCTCAACAACATAATAAATATATGTGAAAATAACAATGTATTTTAGTATTTGAGAAGAAGAATATGACATATTTTTATTCAATCTATATTAACACCTAACGCTTGAACGAGATTGGAACAGATTTGAACTCCTAACCACAAAGTAAGAATAATACTATGTACAACAATTATATATATATATATATATATATATATATATATATATATATATATATATATATTGTGCACTAACCGTAGTGAATGCATGACAAAAAGATACATGGAGCACACTGTTTTGTATATTTAAGAGACTCTAACCAACAACCCACTTTATTTATCTACTCGAATCTAAATTTTTCTTCTCATCATATTTCATATATTGTTCTCTATATATAATTTTTTATTAAATGAGACAAAGAATAGGACAAATTTGAATTCAAACCTTTATTAAAACTCCACTACATTATTTTAATGAATATGAATGTTGCACAAAGTTTGGAAGTATTTTAATCCTTGTGGGCCCAAGTGCAAAATAGGGTTCACATGCCCTAATTGAATTAAATGCACAATTAGGGTTCCACGACCTCATTAAATATACAAATTAGGGTTCGCATGACCTAATTAAATAAAGACAGAAAAGCCGAAAATAAATATGCTAGACCCAAGAGAAGTCTCCACGTGTCCCATAGCAGAAGACTCGTGGAGGCGGCTCGTTTTGGGAATTGATTGAGGGATTGGATTGGTGGCTAGAACGACATGATGATCTGGGCATTACTTTGGTGATTAAAGGGTATTTCTGGAATTTCCCTGAGGGCATGTGCCTGGCACATGACCACTTTCCAAAAAATCCTATAAATACCCCTTCCATTCCATTGTGAAGGGGACCTCTTTTCAGACTCAGGACTTGGACATTCTCTCAACCCGAAGCACTCAAGAAGGCTCTTTGAATCCCTACTACCCAAACAAGGTTTTCGGATTCGAAGATTTCATCAACCCAAAGCATTTAAAAAGGCTCTCTGAATCCCTGCTACCCTAACAAGGTTTTCGGATAATGAGAGTTCTATCACGTGTCATTGGAGTAATCGCTCACCTGTTCTTCTCCTCTCTTCAATCAATCAATCAATTCCGTGCTTTTCGTGGATTTCTCTCCTCCTAAGCCAACACGAAACCCTAACCCTAGCAAGGTACGATTTCTTTGCGCACATTTCTTTGGCGACTCTGCTAGGGAGGTGTAGAATTCGTGAAGGGTATGCCCACAACTCGAAGTGGGAGAACTACAGGAAGAGTTTCACCGACAACGAGCATTACTTCACCGGATCCAATTCCAAGGAAAATAAATCAATCTTTCCAAGGCGTGAATATGGATCTCGATCAAACCATCCTTGAAGACACTTCGGAAGGAAGTTCAACATCACCATACATGGCTGATCAACAACCAACGAATGTCAAGCAGACAGGCACAGGAAGGCAAGGCGAAGATACAAGCGAAGAACAAACAAATGTCGTGCAACTGGAGATGCTCAAGGCGTTGAAGGAATCACGGGAAGGACAAGGGATGATGATGGCTATGATGCTGGAGATGCAGAGGAAGCAAGAGGAGATGGGGAATTTTCGCCAGCAGTTGATGCAGATCCCCACTTTTAAAGCCATATTACCAGGTAATTCGCAGGGAAAACAAGTACGGGTGAAGGACAACATCAACGACAACAACAACAGAAAGCATCAGGTTGTACTTCCATTGACGGAGAATCAGCCAGTTTAGATTATCAACTTGGAACCCCAACATAGTGGTGACGTGCTACAACCTAGACTGGAAGTAAGCCAACCTCAGACAAACATCATCTCGACTGCTCTCCCTGCATTTTCACAAGTACAAATGCTAACCATCCCGAGCCACATCCAACAAACAAGCCAACTAGTACAACCAATGCAAGCTTTGCACGATGCAAGTGTGGATCAGCCGATCCATTTGCCGTACATCCCACCAATGCAGCAAAACATCACAACAGCACAAAGAGTCCATGCCACGAGCCAGTATGTGACGAAGGATAATATGATAGATGTGATCAATCAACGTCGCAGGCAGACATCCCGACCTTCAGAGTTAGACTTTACTCCACCTTACCCGGCACATATTCAGAGACAATGTTACCCGGTAGGGTATATTGAGAATCCCCCGCAATTTCCAAAATACAATGGTGAGAATGGAAATGCTAGGGAACATATTGCCAGGTTCGTGGAGTCGATGTCTCCACGACTAGGATATAATGAAGTAAACAACCACAACTTGTTAATGAGAGAATTCAACAAGACCTTGACGGATAGTGCCTTCAGTTGGTACTACAATTTGGAGAAGGGATTAATCCATGATTGGGATTATCTAAAATTGCAATTTTTAAGAAGTTTTTCTATGTGCAGAAACAGGTAACGATTGTAGAGCTGATGCGATTCAAGCAGAAGCCGAACGAGGAGCTGTCGGATTACGTGGATAGATTCAGGCCCCAAGCACAGAAGTGTGCAGAGCCAATCAAAGAAAAGAATTTGGTCAGCATATGCAACAATGGTGCCTTAGATGCCTTCAAGCCCCATCTCATTACAAAGGCCTGTGACTCATTTGCGTCTCTCTCGTCTTTTGCACAAGACTTAGGAGGAATCATGACATTACCCACCTGTCATGCGACAATTACATGGAAGGGCAAGAGGGCGGCAACCGTGGCCTTGGCAGATTCCCAGTCAAAACCACAAGGGGGAAAGAGGGAGAGAAATTTTGATTGGATTAGAGGAAAGCCCAGAGATAAATATGTAGGAAAGCCAGTTCCGGAGGCTATTACATGCAGTGAGAAGGCATTCATGGGTCTGTATGAACAATGGATTGAGCATGGAGCGGTGAAACCTCCAAGGCCCCGGTTGGTTGTGACGGAAGAGATGAAAAGAATAATGTACTTCTGTGTATACCACCAATACGCAGGACATTCCACTATGGACTATTACAGTCTGCGGAGGATATACCATGAGAAGCTGGAAGCCGGAGAGATTGAACTAGGAAAAGAAACGTGCAACACTATCACCTATGGTGCAGTCCCGAAAGTCAATATGATGGACAACCCAAATACTGGCTCTACCATCGAAAGAACTCTGAACTATAGATACAAGATTTGACGAATTAAAAATCCACCCAAGATTGTGGTCCGCCGAAAATGGTGGTTAAAGTCCTCAGGAGTATCCCTTGCCAAGAAATTGGGTGACCAAGGGAGGAGGCACTAGAATTGATGGAAAAAAAACACCCAAGATGGTGGTCAAGTCCTTGTAAAATACACTTGCCAAGAAATTGGATGACCCAAGTGATGAGGCACTCGATTTCAAGTCCTTGTAGATCACACTTGCCAAGAAATTGGACGATCCAAGTGACGAGGCACCCGAGTGTTACACTTTATCATCAAAAATGAATGAGGCACCTGAGTATAAGTTCTCAGACTCGAAACGTTATACTTTCAACTTTAAAAGTAATTGAGGCACCTGACTATAAGTCCTCGGAAGTTATACTTTCAACTTCAAAAGTAATCGAGGCACCTGACTATAAGTCCTCGAAAGTTACACTTTCAACTCTAAAAGTGATTGAGGCACCTGAGTATAAGCCCTCAACCCAGAAAAAAGCTACACTTTATTATCTTCAAAAGTGGTGAACGTTGTGCTTTCTCCTACAAAAGCGAGATTTACTTTGTTTTATGAAAATCTGAACGTTATGCTTTTCGTTAAAAGCAATCTGATTATCAATAAAATGTCAAACTTTCACTTATACTTGAATAATTTTTTATTTTTTTTAAAAGTATATATTCAAGTGTTGGTTTGCATTAAATTGGAAAAAAACACATGTTTTTTTATTTTAAATATATATATATATATATATATATATGTTTATTCTTATATTATGCATATTATTGTCTTAGAGTATTGATTTGAATAACTTAGGATTCAATGTAAAATATGGGATCTCGAGGAAAAATTCAAGTTAAAGGCAATCAATAATGTTAAAAGAAACTTTATTCTGATAAATAAAATATATGTAAATGAGTTTTCTAATACAAAAAATGGAAAAACTATAAAAGTTTATGATCTAAAGGACATGACATGTCGGACTGAAGGGGGTATGCATAGCTAAAGCCTCCAAATCCAAGTCGACAATGGCAGTATCCCGAGCCTTCGTATTTCAAGCTATCAGTTCCGTAAGGTCTTTGGCAGATGACTCAATTTCTCAAAGCTTGGTCTTTAATTTATCCATGACATCTTGAAGCTCTTGAAGCTCGACATAAAGTAAGTCATTCTCAAAATGACGTGAAGTAACCTCCGAACAAAGTGCAACAACATGATAACTAGAAGTAAAGAGATCCAGCCTAGCACGGAAGGAAGACATGTCAAGGCCCAAAGAGGATCGAGAAGTCATCAATCTCATAACTAAACCTATTTGAGTCCTCTGTTCACAAATAATAAAGAGAGACTGTGTATTTTGAGAATAAGGCTCACAAGACGATCTAGCAAAAAGGTCTGGAGGAGGGCCCTAGGAATATGCATCCAACCAAGTATACATAGGAACCAAGATAGGAGACGTCCAAGATTCACCTGAAAAGAAGAAGAATGAAAAAATAAAGGAAGAGGCCAAAGTCTCCTAGGGTTCAGCCCCTAAGGCTCGAACACCTAAGGAGGCTCTCTCTCTTACCTTTGCCTTCTCCTCCCTCATTGATCAAGTTCCCCAAATGTAGCAGCCTAGGATTCGCCTCCCAGAGTTCGGCCACCTAGGGAAAGATCTTCTTCATCTTTTGTTCACCTCAATTTGAAGCACGCTCACTTGATGCCTTCTTGAATGCTTAGGACTCACCCCCAGGGTTCGGCCTCCTAGAGGTTCCCTCTCCTAGGGACTTTCGACTTCGAGGCTTGCAAAATCGAGCTCCGTGAATTATTTAGAAACTTGAAGCAAGACTTAAACACTTGAAATATTTTGCACGATCGTCCCACCAAAGGCGTGACTCATGTGCATGGGGCAAATGTGAGCAACTTACTAGTAGATGGCATAGACATCCTCCAGAGTAGGGGTAAATTCCCCCCAAGAAGGGACGAATGTGCATGTAGAGGAGCACCAAAATGAAATCAACATGGTAAGAGCATCATGGTTCTGTTGGCGGGGAATGCGATCGGAGTGGGGAAAGTTATCCCAACATTCGCAAGCCGCTGCATATAGAAAAAAGTCTTCCTTCTCTGGCAAAAAATAAAAATAAAAAACAAAAACTAGGCGGTCATAAACCTGAACTTGCTCCCAAAAGACGTTGAAAGGACCAAAAGAGGGGAGCCCTTCCCCAATCACTGAGGAACGAGGCCTCCTTGGCAATTTTTAGGTCTGCAAAATGTTTAGTGGAAAGGGCCTACAAGCAAGAAGAATCCAACATAAGGGCTCTAAAGAGCAAGGAAAAGATGGCAAGGAAAGAAGTTGAACTTGAGTGCTTATCATGGCAAAGGAAAAGTCTGATATTTAAGCTTAAAGAAGTTTGAAAAGAAGAAGAAATAGTGTCAGGAAAAGTTAGAAATCACAATTACGCAAGAAAAAATCCAAAATTTTCTGAAAAACTTTGGACAGCTAAAAAGCATTCTTCGGAGCCTTTTTTGGACACATTCAGGTATCTATCATGACCAAAGGTGATGAACTTTGTAGGTCTTTTCGTTAGCTTTGTTTTGATATATTATGGGCCCCGAAACTCTAAACGAGACAAAAGTTATGATCAAAATAGGTATTGCTCCTCCCCTATAGGGATCAGCCCTTATAGGGTTCGGCTACCTAGGGTTTTTTTTCTTCCCCTTTATACTTTTGAGGTCTTGTTGCTCCACAAATCAACTGCTCGGAACAAATGCTTCTTCGTCGCGAAAATTATAGCCTTACTTTGATAATATCCGAGGGAAAAAACCACAATATGATCAAAGTGATGGGGCTCGAAAAATAAAAGAAAGACTACAATTGCCTGAAAAGGGAAATAGATGAAGAAAATAAAGAAAAATCCGGAAGAAAGCATGAAAAATTGAGAAGTGAAGTCGAGAAGAAGGAATTGAACCCCCAAAGGTTCGGCCCTATAGGGTTCAACCCCTAGGGTTCGACCCTATAGGGAGGAATTCTCCTTGTTACCACTTGCTCGGATTGAAGAATGTCTCATTGCTGCTCTCTTGATGATGTTCCTGGCTCGTAGGAAGAGAGAAAATCCAAAACAAAACAAGATGAAAAAAGTGAAGCATGAATAGCTTGGGGAGATATATATATATATACATATATATGTTCTTAAGTATGCTTGATCCAGAAAAAGAAGCAGTCACCGTGTTCCTATTAAGGGAATGATTCAATCTGGTTTTCAAAAGATAAGTAGATTTGATCTTGCTTCCAAATAAAAATATATAAAGATATTATTTTCTAAAATATAGAAAATATTTGACTTTATTCCCAACAAAGAGAAATTTTGAAATTTGATTTTCCTTATAAATAATAATAATAATAATAATAATGAGGAAGGATATTGTCTTCAAAATTAAATAAAGAAAGATTTTATTTTATTTTCAAAATAAAATAAGATTTTATTTGGAAATATTTGATTTGATTCCTAAATAAAAAAGAAAGATTTGATTTACCAAAAGAAAGATTTTATTAGATTGAATTTTATTTGGTAATACTAGATGATCTTCCTTGTTTTAATTTCCAGGAAAAAAATAAGGAAACAAATATTGGGCAAACTATGTAAAGATTTGCAGAAGATTTCCCAACATGTCCAAGGAAGAGCCCTGCTAGGTTTTCCCTCCCTAACCCTAAGGGTTTGGCTCCTTAAGGGTTCCCTCTTCTAGGACCTTTGTCTTCAAGACCTGTAGAGTGGAGTCCCACAAAATCATTCAAAAGCTTGAAGTATTCTTGCACAATCGTCTCTTTGGAAACGCGACTCTCGCGCAGGGGGCAAATTTGGGCTCAAGTGCAAATTAGGGTTCACATGCCCTAATTGAATTAAATGCACAATTAAGGTTCCACGACCTCATTAAATGTACAAATTAGGGTTTGCATGACCTAATTAAATGAAGACAGAAAAATCAGAAATAAATATGCTATGCCCGAGAGAAGCCTCCACGTGTCCCGAGGCAGAAGGCTCGTGGAGGCGGCTCGTTTTGGGAATTGATTGAGGGATTGAATTGGTGGCTAGAAGGACAAGACGATCTGAGCATTACTCTGGTGATTAAAGGGTATTTCTGGAATTTCCCTTAGGCATGTGCCTGGCACATGACCACTTTCCAAAAAACCCTATAAATACCCATTCCATTCCACTGGGAAGGGGAACTCTCTTCAGACTCAGGACTTGGACATTCTCTTAACCCGAAACACTCAAGAAGGGCCTTTGAATCTCTGCTACCCCAACAAGCTAGGTTTCCGGATTCAAAGAGTTCATCAACCAGAAGCATTCAAGAAGGCTCTCTAAATCCCGGCTACCCTAACAAGGTTTTTGGATTCTGAGAGTTCTGCCACGTGTCATTGGAGTAATCGCTCACCTGTTCTTCTCCCCTTTTCAATCAATCAATCAATTTCGTGCTCTTTGTGGATTTGTCTCCTCCTCAGCCAACTCGAAACCCTAACCCTAGCAAGGTACGATTTTATTTCCCACGATTCTCAACCACATAATAAATATGTGTGGAAATAACAATGTATTTTAGTATTTGAGATGAAGAATATGATATATTTTGATTAAACCTAAATTAACATCTAGCACTTGAACGAGATTGGAATATATTTGAACTCCTAACCACAAAGTAAGATTAATGCTATGTGTGACACCCCCAAATTCGGATTAACTTAACCTTGAGTATGGTGCTCACGGTACAAACACAACTAACTACAAACTCATCGGTTAATAACATAAATTCTTGATAAAGTCTCCTTTAATCAAAACTTTACAACCTCTTTCTATACCCGAATCGTAATCTTTACACCTTCCTTAACATTCACTTCATGGACAAAAATATGTCTTTAGTCCAAGTCTTATCGTACTTGCTTCGGCTCATAACTACCTTCTATATCCAGGTATTAATATCTTCATCATCCTATCACTTATACTCGTACATAAACTTTATCTTATAATACTCTCTTATTTTCATCATTTTGACATAATACATCCTATCCTCATATAATCATAACCCTCCATACATTCGTCTCTATCTCTTATTTCTTATAACTATCTCTTACCTCTTTTTTCACTCATAACATGTTTATCCTGTGCGTTTAATTCTCTTTATTCACGTTCAACCATAGCAACTTAATTGTATCTTATTATAAACTAATTGTCCATCGAGTTATTAAAATGTCTATCTTTAACGACTGATCTTCTAATCTCTCTTCATAACCTCCTTAGAGCGTTTTGCACCAAAAGTCTCTCAACTATATATGTTCTTCCTAACACATTGATTAGATTTAAATATTTAATCATTCCTCCTTTTCTAATCTAGGTTTTAAATTTTGACAATTATTTAATTATTCAAGATCTTATTACAAGTCTTATAAATATCTGAGATATTACAAAATTAACTAATTCTTCATCAAATATACTATTTATAATAAGTAAATTATATATGAATCAAACATAGATGAGAGAAAGAATTGGACAAATTAATTTGAATTCAAACCTATATTAATAACATGTTACATTATTAATGAATATCAGCACTTGAATGAGATTTGTAAGGTTTTGAAACCCTTACCACATGATAAATACTAAATATGGGTGGGGATAACAATGTAGTTTATTAGATGAGACAGAGAGTATATATGGCATATTTTGATTCAACTGAAATTAAGAACATTTGAATGAGGTTCGAAAGTATTTGAAGTACTCCTTATCACATGATAATATAGATGGGGATAATCATTTGGGTTCTTAAGTGATAAAAAATACAACAAATTTTGAGTCAAAAATTTAAAGTACGAAGCACTAACACTTTCAAATAAAACTAGTATTTAATTAATAAAAAAATCCAATTAATTAAAATTACAATTTAATGTGAAAATTTTACATATTAAATACTTTCGACTGACCTAACCATCAATAACTAAATGCTAGATAAAATAATACACAACATTGAAACAAACTACTTAAAACAAGATAAATATATGTTTTGTTACTGGGGTGATATATATTTTCTTTGCACGGGTTATCTTAGTTTTAAAATTTTGACTTTTAATCAAACACATCGAGCAAAATAAGTCTTTTTCTGTCAATTATCAAGACCCCTTTACATCACATAAATATCATTCATGAGGTATTATTTCTTTGTATGTCATGATCCTTTGATTATTTTGACTAAACAGAATTTCCCAATAAAAATAACCAACTAGAAACCAAATAGTATTATTTTCATCAATTTTTAAGTCGCATGCAGTACAACATCGCTGATCGATCAATAAAACAAAAAACAAACTCCAGCTAGCTAGTGCACAGAATAATCCTCAATTTTGAAAGCCAACTATTTTGTTTCTCTAGCAAAATGTTTCATCTGCATCATTAATTTAAAGCCTGCAGATACACAAAATTACAAATACAGTTAAAATTAGAAATAACACAAAAACTAATAATATATATGTAACTCCCTCCATTTTACAAAAAGATTCCCATTTAAGTTTCTTTCATTCAATTTGCAAAATTATAAAATTTGAAAATAATGTAATTTCTTTTGATTTTGATTATTAAAATAGTTAATATTATGAATTACCTAAAAACTATTATAAAGTATATATTTCTTTTAGAGAAATTATAACAATTCCGTCAACAATTTAAAGAACTTTGTTTTTTTTTGAAAAGAGAAGAGATTTATATATAATGGTTGATATATGAGGATATGTATATACTTGTTGCAATCAATGTCGGGTCGGACTTCAAACTTATTTTTAAGGTGGCATAGCGGGGCAATTTGGTTTGCCCTGTCCATTTTGATAGGAAGAGACTTCGTTGCCGCCTTCAAGCACACACATATAGCTCTTTTATCAACTTCTGAACCAATTGCTATTCGGTCAAGCTCTTGTGCACCACTGCAACATGCAACACTTATTGTTGGAGCTTCACCCGTAAGAAATCCCTTGCATGGGATTATATTCGTAAATTCAAACATTTATTAATTCCCCACTACATTATTTTAATGAATATGAACACTGAATGAAGTTTGGAAGGATTTGAATACTCAACCACATAGTAACTATGTGTGATTATGTGTGAGAATAACAATGTATTTTAATTACTATTTGAGATAGAAAATAGGACATATTTTGATTCATCCTCTACATTAACACCTTGCATGCATTATTTGAACGAGATTTGGAAGGATTTGAACTCTTAATCACATAGTAAGAATAATACTACGTACACAAATTATATAAAAAAATATTGTGTATTAACAGTAGAACTCATGTATTGCATACCAATAAAAATATGAAAAACATTCTATAGTAGGTATTGCTTCCTATATTCTTTATTTGGTTGAATGACACTTATGTCTCTTTAAGTTGCCACCTACTTTGAAATTCATCTCTAAAGTTCATTTTTCGTCAATTAAGTCATTAAAATGATATTGTTTATCGATTATGTTTTTTTTACTCGATTTGACAGTAACCCGACCAAATTTTAACCAAATCCGACCCATTTTGACACAACCCATTTTATTAAGGGCACATATGTCATTCAATTATTATATATTCTTAATATTAGAAATTTTAAAAACAAAAACAAAAAACAGAAATTAAAATACAAAAAATAGTAAAAGATAAATAAAAAAACCTAATTATATTTTTTTACAAAAAAAAATTTAAAAAGTTTTAAAAATAATTATTATTTTCATGAAAAAATTAGAAACTTTATTTTTTTTATATGCGTAAAGTTTCATAAAATATATATTCAAAAAAATTAAAGTTCAAATTTATTAATTTTTAATTATTTTTATGAAAATTTACACATCTTTTAAAAAAATCTAATTTTCTTTTATGAAAATAAAGTTTTTTAATTTACTTTTTTGAATCTATATTGTATGAAACTAAACTTATGTTTTTTAAAAAAAAATAAAAATTTGTATTTTTTTCAGAAAATAAATTTTTTTAAATCTAACATTCCTACTTTTTTAAAAATGTTTTTTTTAAAAAAATCCACAAAATTATAAATTATTTTAAAAATTTTAAAATAAAATTAAATGAATGCTTTTTTATTTATCTTTTACTATTTTTTGTATTTTAATTTCTATTTTTAGTTTTTGTTTTTAAAATTTCTAATATTAAGAATACATATAATAATAGTAAAAACATAAACTTTTTTTTTCTGAAAATAAATTTTACATAAAAAATGAAAAAAAAACTATTTTTTTTTTTGAAAATAAAGTTTTATTTTCTTATTTAATTTTTTAAAATCTATATTTTATGAAACTTTTCTCATTTTATGAAACTTTAAGCACAATTAGTGAAATTGAATTAGAAATAATAATTAATTTTAAAACTTTTTTAGTTTTATTTTTTTAAAAAAAATTGAATGGGTGAAATTGAATTAGTGAAATTGGGCTGTTGAAATTAGTGAATGTGTGACAAAAAGATACATGGAGCACAAGGTTTTGTATATTTAAGAGACCCTAACCAACAACCCACTTCATTTATCTACTTGAATCCAAATTTATTGTTCTCATCTTATATCATGTATTGTTTTGTGTATATAGTTTTTTATTTTTTTATTAAATGAGACAAAGAATAGAACAAATTTGAATTCAAACCTTTATTAATACTCTACTACAGTATTTTAATGAATATTAACGCTAAACAAAGTTTGGAAGTATTTTAATCCTCAACCACATAGTAAATATGTGCGGAAATAACAATGTATTTTAGTATTTGAGAAGAAAAATATGACATATTTTGATTCAACCTATATTAACACATAACGCTTGAACGAGATTGGAACGAATTTGAACTCCTAACCACAAAGTAAGAATAATATTATGTACACCAATTATATATATTGTAAGACCCCAACTTTTTATGAATAAAAATTTAATTTTTTTTATATATTATTTTAAATAGTAAGGTGTTAATTTGATATGAAGATGAAGTTATGGGTTATATATGCAAATTAAAGAAAATAAATAGCGTGTCGGGAAATATTCGTTTTGTCGGAGAATATTCGTTTTGTCGGAGAATATTCTTTCTGTCGTGAAATATTATATTCGTTAAAGTACGACGGCGGCGCCGAAATAACCAATCATTGGTGGGCCCCACAACGGAATCACTGTCGGATATAGAAAGCGACAAAAATAATATTTTTATAAAATAACGGCAAAACTTTTACCGTTAACTGTTGAAATTAATACCCAACGTTAAAAGAGCAATAATACACGTTGTTCCACAGTAGTACGCGGTATTGCACAGTAACACGTGATATTGCACAGTATCTCTGATTTTTAATTTTAATTTTACGTAAGAAGACACTCAGTATTTCATTCAATAATTGTCACAGTAGTTATTGTACAGTAATTCATATTATTGATTCAATAATTGCCAAAGTCTGCATAGTATTTCGTATTATTGATTCAATAATTTCTACAGTAATAGTTACTTACTATTTCATATTATTAACTCAATAATTGTCACAGAAACAACGACACATTATTTCAGATTATCAAATCAATAATTGTCACAACACAATAACTCATATTAATTGAAATGATATTATTAGTTAGTATTATTGACAATGTCTAGAAAGTTCTGTCGATGAAAGGGGTTAGGTTATCTAATTGCGCGCCAATAAAGAGAAATCCTTATTGGAAAACCACCTCTTTTCTGGGAACAATCTGGTTGCCGAAATTGCTAGTCTATAATATGTGTTATATTAATACATTAAGAGAATAATACAAAAAATGACAATAGGGTCGATGATGCAAGCAATGATGTCATAAGGAAGGATGAGGTAAGCAATGATGTCATAAAGACGGTGAGGTAAGCGATGATGTCATAGGAACGATGAGGTAAGTGATAATGTCATAAATTATGGTGAAAATACTACTTTACCATGACTCTGCCAAGCTTATAAATAGAAGCTCATTTCTTCCTTCTTTCTCACCAATTCACTAAAACTAAGAAGAGAAAGAGTTAGAGAGTGAGAATAAGAAGAAGAGGAATATCCAAGAAACAAGCACACACAAACAACACAAAGTTCTGCTACTACACTATTGTAGTATCTAGTCTCCTATTAAGGTATGTAAATAATGTTATTTTCTTTCAATACTCATAAATGATATTATATCCTTCCATACTCGTAAGGGATATCATTTTCTTTCATACTCCATATTATGTAAGTGATATTATTTCATTTCATATTCCTAAATCTAAACTTACTATGGTAAGTATTGCTTCTATAATTTCTGAAATGATTAGAAATTCCTTGAAGTTTGTGTTTCATCTAATATCATTTCACTTGAATATTTGTTTGAACTTTCTTATAAATTTTTAATCTTTTCATGTCGGGGTACTATTCATTCAGGATACTATTCATACCGGAGTACTATTTATCTGGGTACTATTCATGCCGGAGTACTATTCACGACTTAATTAATTTTCTTTTCCTTGTCCAAATTATCTTTGAAATATGAATCTTAAACATCATTCTTGAATTTTACTCCACAATTGGTTATCATGTTGACAATTTGGATATTCTTGAATTTGGATAAATTAAATTAAAAATATATAATATTTATCCTTGATCTCACTTGTATTCATTCTTTATATCATTGTCATAATCCTCAGACTTAAATTGTGGTGAAAGTTCTCTTTGGCCCGTAGTGCAAAGATGAACTGTTGATTGGTGTACCAATGAATATCTTTGGCCCGTAGTGCAAAGATGAACTGCTGATTGATGTTACAAATGAATATCTTTGGCCCGTAGTGCAAAGATGAACTTTTGATTGGTGTTATAGGGATAAAATATTGATGGTCTACTTGACCCTTCTATTGGATTGCTTATTCCGCTGCAGTTGTTGATCTAAAACTTGTTGTCTACAATATTTTATCTAATTTATTATTGTTGCAAGCTAAAGATAATTTATTCTCTATTATCTTAGCCATAATATTCTTTACTGGGCTAGTTGAGCTCACTCATTTCCTTTTTGTTCCATTGTTCTTCTCAGAAAATGAGAGTATCGATGGGACTAGTCGGGGAGTGGAGTAATGATCCGAGATAGTAGTCAATAATTATAATGAGTACTTAATTTGAGTGTGGACATTGTCGTATTATATACGAAATAATATTTGTATTGAAACTCACAATTTATGTGTGATTGTATTTTGCACGACAAGTTAATAATAGTAAGTAGGAAAGTTTGTATTTGAATTCTGTAATATGTATTTAGCCACTCAAAATGGGTTGTGTGGACCTATTTTGGGGGCGTCACACACACACACACACACACACACACACACACACATACACACACACACACACATATATATATATATATATATATATATATATATTTTGCACTAACCGTAGTGAATGCATGACAAAAAGATACATGGAGCACAAGATTTTGTATATTTAAGAGACCCTAACCAACAACCCACTTCATTTACCTACTCGAATCTAAATTTTTTCTTCTCATCCTATATCATGTATTATTCTCTATATATAATTTTTTATTTATTTTTTATTAAATAAGACAACGAATAGGACAAATTTAAATTCAAACCTTTATTAAAACTCCACTACATTATTTTAATAAATATAAATGTTGGACAAAGTTTGGAAGTATTTTAATCCTCAACAACATAGTAAATATGTGTTGAAATAACAATGTATTTAGTATTTAAGACGAAGAATAAAAACATATTTTGATTAAACCTATATTAACACCTAGCACTTGAACGAGATTGGAACAGATCTGAACTCCTAACCACAAAGTAAGAATAATACTATGTGTGACACCCCAAATTCGGATTATCTTAACCTCGAGTATGGTGCTCAAAGTACAACACAACTAACTACAAACTCATCGATTAATAACATAAATTATTGATAAGGTTTCGTTTAATCAAAACTTTACAATCTCTTTCTATACCCGAATCGTAATCTTTACAACTTTATTAACATCCACATCATGGACGAAAATCTAGCCTTAGTCCAAGTCTTATCGTATTTGCTTTGGCTCATAACTACCTGCTATATCCAGGTATTCATATCTTCATCGTCGTATCATCTATACTCGTACATAAAATTTATCTTATAATACTCTCTTATTTTCATCATTTTGACATAATACATCCTATCCTCATGTAATCATAACCATCCATACCTTCGTCTCTTTATCTCTTTTTTCTTATAGCTATCTCTCTTACCTCTTTTTTCACTCATAGCATGTCTATCCTTCACGTTTAATTCTCTTTATTCACGTTCAACCATAGTAACTTGTATCTTATTATAAACTAATTGTCCATCAAGTTATTAAAATGTCTATATTTAACGACTGATGTTCTAATCTCTCTTCATAACCTCCTTAGAGCGTTTTGCACCAAAAGTCTCTCAACTATATCTGTTCTTCCTAACACATAGATTAGATTGAAATATTTAATCATTCCTCCTTCCCCAATATAGGTTTTAAACTTTAACATTTATTTAATTATTCAAGATCTTATTGCAAGTCTTATAAATATCCGAGATATTACAAAATTAACTGATGTAAATTTATTCATCATCAAATATACTATTTATAATCAGTAAATTATATATGAATTAAACATAGATGAGAGAAACAATGGGACAAATTTGAATTCAAACCTTTATTAATAGCATGTTACATTATTACTGAATATCAACACTTAAATGAGATTTTTTAGGTTTTGAACCGCTTACCACATGGTAAATATGGGTGGGGATAACAATGTAGTTTATTAAATGAGACAGAAAGTAGGACATACTTTGATTCAACTGAAATTAACACTCAACATTTGAATGAGGTTCGAAAGGATTTGAACTCCTTATCACATGATAATATAGATGGGGATAATCATTTGGTCTCTTACGTGAGACAAAGAATACGACAAATTTTGAGTCAAAATTTAAAGTACGAAGCCCTAACACTTTCAAATAAAACTAGTAGTTAATTAATAAAAAAAATCAATTAATTAAAATTACAATCTAATGTGAAAATTTGACATACTAGCTAAAATACTTTCGACTGACCTAACCATCAATAACTAAATGCTAGCTAAAATACAAAATATGGGCCCAAGTGTAAATTAGGGTTCACATGACCTAATTGAATTAAATGTAAAATTAGGGTTCCACGACCTTATTAAATGTACAAATCTAGGTTCAAATAACCTAATTAAATGAAGACAGAAAAGCCATAAATTAATATGATAGACCCAAGAGAAACCTGCACGCGTCCGGAGGTAAAACACTCGTGGAGGCGGCTCGTTTTGGGAATTGATTGAGGGATTGGATTGGTGGTCAGAAGGACAGGACGATATGGGCATTATTCTAATGACTAAAGGGTATTTCTAGAATTTCCCTGAAGACATGTGCCTAACATGTGACCACTTAAATTCCAAGAAACTCTATAAATACCCTTTCCATTCTATGAAGGAGGGGACCTCTCTTTGGACTTTGGACTGGGACATTCTCTCAACTGAAATCGCTCAAGACTTGGACAATCTCAAGAAGGCTCTTTGAATCACTGCTACCCTAACAAGGCTTTCGGATTCTAAGAGTTCTTCAACCCGAAGCACTTAAGAAGGTTCTCTGAATCCCTGCTACCCTAACAAGGTTTTCGTATTTTGAGATTTTTGCCACGAGTCATTGGAGTAATCGCTCACCTGTTCTTCTCCCCTCTTCAATCAATCAATCAATTTCGTGTTCTTCGTGGATTTCTCTCCTCCTCAGCCAACACGAAATCCTAACCCTAGCAAGACACGATTTCCTTGCCCACATTTCTTTGGCGACTTTGCTGGGGAGGTGTAGAATTTGTGAAGGGTATTCACATAACTCGAAGTAGGAGAACTACAGGATGAGTTTCACCAACAACTAGCATTACTTCACTGGATCCGGTTCCAAGATAAGCAAATCAAGCTTTCTAAGGTGCAAATCTGGATCTTAATCAACCTATTATTGAAGACGCTTCGAAAGGGAGTTCAACATCACCATACATGGCTAATCAATAACAAACAAATGTTAGGCAGACCGACACGGGAAGGCAAAGCGAGAATGCAAGCGGAGAACAGACAAATGTTGTGCAACTGAAGATGCTCAAGGTGTTGAAAGAAGCACGAGAAAGACAAGGGATGATGATGGCTATGATGCTGGAGATGCAGAGGAAGCAAGGGGAAATGGGGAATTTCCGCCAGCAGTTGATGCAGATCCCCACTTTCAAGGCCATGTTCTCATGAAATTCGCTGGGAGAACAAGCGGGGGTGGAGGACAATAGCAACGACAACAACAACAACAACAACAACAAAGAGCATCAGGCTGTACTTCCATTGACGGAGAATCAATCAGTTCTGATTATCAACTTGGAACCCCAACACAGTAGCGACGTGCCACAACCTAGACTGGAAGCAAGCAAGCCTCAAACGAACATCATCCCGACTGAACTCCCTGCATTTTCACAAGTGCAAATGCCAACCATCCCGAGCCCCATCCAACGAATAAGCCAACCAGTACATTCAATGCAAGCTTTGCACGATGCAAGTGTGCATTAGCCGATCTCTTTGCCGTACACCCCGCCAATGCAGAAATACATAACAACACTACAAATAGTATATGCCATGAGCCAGTATGTGACGAAGGATGATATGGTAGATGTGATCAATCAACTTCACAGGCAGACATCGCGACCTTCAGAGTTAGACTTTACTCCACCTTACCCGACACATATTCGGAGACAACCTTACCCGGTAGGGTATATTGAGCACCCCCGCAATTTTCATAATATAATTGGGAGAAAGGAAATGCTAGGGAACACATTAACAAGTTTGTAGAGTCGATGTCTCCATGGTTAGGATATGATGAAGTGAACAATCACACTTTGTTGATGAGGGAATTCAACAAGACCTTGACCGATAGTGCCTTCAGTTGGTACTACAATTTGGAGAAGGGATCAGTCCACGATTGGGATGATCTAAAATTGCAATTTTTAAGAAGTTTTTCTATGTGCATAAATATGTAGCCATTGTAGAGCTGATGCGATTCAAGCAGAAGCCGAACGAGGAGCTGTCAGAATATGTGGACAGATTCAGGGCCCAAGCACAGAAGTGTGCAGAGCCAATTGAGGAAAAGAACTTGGTCAGCATATGCAATAATGGTGCCTTAGATGCCTTCAAGCCCCATCTCATTACAAAAGCCTGTGACTCATTCGCGACCCTCTCATCTTTGACTTTGCCCACTAGCCATGCGATGGTTACTTGGAAGGGCAAGAGGACGACAACTGTGGCTTTGGCAAATTCTCGGTCAAAACCATAAGCGAGCAAGAGGGAGAAGAATGAGAGAAATTTCTAACGAAGCAGAGGAAATCCCGGGGACAAGTTGAAAGTAGTATGTATACAAGTCAATCATGTATGATGATAAAGCATATACTTTGTAAACGATCTTATTTATTTATTAATAAAAGTATTGATTTATTAAAGGCATTTAATTATCTACATGATGCTGTTTTTATAATATGTAAATAACTCATAGTTTTAAGCAATGCTTTTAAAATCATGATGTTGATCATGCTAATGAGATCTAAATTCTTAGAAAACTTAAAAACTAAAATCGTTTCCAATCGTGAGATTACTAAAAAGGGGATTAGTAAATCCGGATAGATTGGTACATATATTGCTTGCTCATTGGATGAGGATGATTGATCTCATGATTATTTGTGTGGAGATACTAAAGCAAGTATGTAGGTGTTTATTGGATAAGTTCACTGAACGTGACTCTCTATGGAATACCTAATGGAGTTTTACTCGCCTGTCAATAGGAATTCCTAATGTGATAGTAGTACAAGTAATCCTTGGACTTGAGATCATCATAGTATCTTGTGTGTAATGAATTATATTTTGACTTATTCCTTAAGACCCTTAGGGTATATCAAAGGGTATGCTTGGGTATAATGAGTTACATATGGAGATAATGAATGATCAATAAAGAATCTACCACTTCTTGTAAAAGAAGAGATATGTCCTATGTGATTCGTTAAATGACAACTCAGTAGTCCTTGGCCAAGGCAGAATGAAATCAGAAAGGAGCTTCTAATTTGCATTATTTGGAGTTGGGCATTTTCTAATCGAAATACATATAATTAAATAAAATAAGACTTGACAGTAAATCCATGTCTTATATTTAATTGGGACATTGTATGGTGGAAGGATTGAATTGTACGGTAACTATTAACTCACAGGTTCTTTTATGATTAATGTTGAAAATATAATAAAAACGTTTTATGCCATGTTATGAAGGAATACATAATAATAATTATATCTTATGTATTTCCACGAGGGTTAAATCTATAAAAGAAAACTAAGTTATTTTAATGTATTAAATAACTTAAGTTACTATTTTACCGTAGATTTTATAATTAATAGAGTAAATATTAATTATTCTAAGCGTAAAGGTTATACATATTATAAGTGTATAATTATTTAAGGTAGTTTAGCATTAAAGTGCATGTGTTACACAAACCTTATATTAAAGGAATATTAAAGTGTGGTGGAAGTATTAATAAGCTTAGTATTGAGCTTGTGAGGTATGCCTAGTGTGACAAAGTGGAGGAATAGACATTCATTAAATAATTTAATGAATGAATAATTAAAGGAATTAATTAGTATTATTATATGAATTAATTGCTATGTGCAATGATATGTAATTATATGTTATATAGTAGCTACGTCTATATAACATTAAATGAAGTGTGACACTTCAAGAAAACTATATAAATATAGAAAACTATATGGTAAAGTGAAATAAGTCACATGAGTTACATAAATAGACCTATATGACAATGTGTTATGGGTGGCACATTAATGTGTACTTTATGAAGGATGTTAAATTAAACTAAATAAATAATTGTTGTTAATAATTATTTCAATGATTATGTATAATTGAAATAATAAAGTTTACAATAATATGGTGTGACAATATTAAATCAAACTATATTCGATATTGTCAAATATACATATAATGTGTAATATAAGTAGAGGGATGCATGTATACATATATGTATAGGTATATATGTATATGGATGTATAAGGGAGGTATTTAATTACATGTGGGTGTATAAAGACTTGTATGCTAGCTTTGTGTACAAGGTGGGAATTAATTATGTGACATGGTGCAATAGACCCCCTCCCATGACCTCTATTCTATGCCCAAATGCTGATTTTTTTATGCCATGGTGAAGTTCACAAACTAGAGCCATGTGGAGGGGGGGAAATGATGAGGAAGGATCATGAATAGTAGTAGTTGGTGGAGTTAGCCACCAACTCTTCTTTGTCCCTTGTGTAATGTCCATAGGAGGGTAATAGCTTGGCTATACTTAGAGACCATGCATTGGTGTGTAAAGCTTGTTAGTTTATTTGCTAAATGCAAGTATATATGTTATAGGAGCATATAAATAAATAATTTAATTACATTACATCATGAATATATTATAAGATGTAACATTGAGAGTAATATTATTTTGTGAGCTTGAGGTCTATTAATTACTAAGCTTACATAATTGGGCCTTGTGTAGCATGGGTATTAAAAGTTAAACCAATTGGAGGTTTAACTATAATTATTAAAAGAAGATAAATGGTTAGTTAATATATAATTGATATTAATTATCATTATAATAATTGGGTATATTTGAGATAATAAATTTTATGAAAAATGATGGGTTGAGAATACCCAACTATTTTATAATTAGCCTAATTAAAATATTAATTGAATTAAACCAACATACATGAGGTACATGATATTATATATTGGTGTATATTTAAATTATAAATATACTTGTTTATATGTAAGTATACATATATGTATGGTTAGGAATGTGTGACCCTAGCATATCATATGGTAGCAATATTAAGTTGTCATAGTGTGACTTATAGTGTCCAAAGAAATAAAGCCTAAGTGTGCAAGTACCCTTATTGCTGAAAATCAAAGAGGCTAGCATGAGGGTGATAATGGCTAGGATGATGGTAATAATAAAGGAGGGAGTGGCTCAAATAGTAAACTTCAACCACCTCCACCAACTTCTTCTTGCCCAATGGATTCCTCTTCTTACCCTTGGTTTGATTTGTTGGGCAAAACCATGGCATGGACAAGAGTTCCTCTATAAATGGCAAGCTTCCCTTCTCATTTCATTTTGCTGAATTATTTGCTAAGTGTTATAGAGAAAGTTCTGAAATTAGGAAACAAGCAATTTCAAAGCTCAAAGAGGTATAATGTTATTCATGTTTTGAAGTTTAGCATTTACAAGTTATAGAAATTTGCATGAATTAGTAAGAATGGATATATGAGATGATGGTAACATATTAGTAGAGTCTATATATATGTTATAGATGCAATATGATGGATTTCAAGCATGTTTCATAAAGATTGTAGGATTGGTTTTGAGCTCTGCAAATGCATAAGCCCTTTTTGGTTTGGAACCGGAGTGGCGCGGCTGCGCGACTCCCTAGCACAATTGCAGCGCGGCCGCGCTGTCTTGCAGAAATGGAAAATGACTTTTGTGTAATCTGAATTATTGAGCATGCTAGTTGGACTTCAATAAGTGTATAATTGAGTCTAACATGTGACCTAAGATCACCATGCATGTAGTGAATGAAATTACCTTGGTATTAATGATTTCTAAAAGAAAACTTAAGTTTTGAAAATGAAACTTAATGAATTTAGAGTCCTTAGAAATCTAACTTTGGAGACGTATGTACGTGTCTCGATTATGTATGTCAATGAGTATGAAAGGTAGTTGTTAAGCTACCTAGGTTAATAGTAAGCCACTATACCGTGTTTAGTGGAGTTTTAATAAAAACTTAAGGTTTTGGAAAACAAACTTTGGCGAACCTTGTGTCCTTTAAAGCTTCAAGCATGTGTATGTGACCTAGTCATGTGCAAGAATAGAGTAGGAATGTGGTTTCAATATATATTGCATATAGAAGGTTGTTAAGCATGATATAACCTATCCGAGCATGTTTTGAAGTAAGTTTTCAAAAGAGAGATTTTATTAACTGTGTAAATAAAGTTTTAAAGTGCCTTGCATATACATGGATTTGTTATAGCTTGGTTTAGGATGATTTGAAGGAAAACTTGGAAGTTTTTGAGAACTAATAGTTTCAAACATAGTTTAAAACAAGTTTTCGAGTAAGGTTATGTAAATGAGATAGATACATATGAGTATGTGTGTTAAAGGTTGATTAGTACCAATAGATGGTTTAAAATCTTATAACATTGAAACGTTGTTAAATAAAGTGTTAAGCCTTGTTGATTTAAATAACTTAACATAGAGCTATATAATTCAAAACTATATAGTTGAATATGAACTTGAAGAAAAGTCAGAACCTACTTATGTTTATAGTGTGTATCAGAATACATGATATACTAGAGACTAAACCGTCTAATAAAAATCTCAGTTCTGGTTCTGTTAGGAAGTAGCGCGGCCGCGCCACTCCCAAGCTTAAATGCAGAGCGGTCGTGCCGTTCTGTAAAGTGGCCAAGAGCAGTTTGTTAACTACATGGTCTTAAGTTATGGTTATATGTTGTCCTTAAGGACTACAAGATATGAAACAAGATTGTTTAGATAAATATGATAGTAGAATGAGCTAGTCTCATGGTTATCCTAAGTTCAAGTAAAAAAAATGAAACCAAGTTAGGAAACGATATTTGTTCTTATATTAAGAGCGAATGAAATGTATGACTGATGGGTATGAATCCATGATTATATAACTGTGTAGGAATACACGAAGCGCAGATAACTTTAAGCAGTTAAGTTGTAGTTGATAGACTACGAATCAGGCAAGTCTTTTAGTTCCTATTTGTTATATGAATTCGATAACTGTTAGTTGAATTGTATTATGCTATGAGAATGTTGATATGAAATGCATATGGAATATGTATGATATTTGAAAGCTGATCTTTGATGATATATTTATGAAGTTAATCTCTATGTCTATTATGTGAGAAGTAACATGCGTAGTATATTTAAATGATTATGAATGCATGAACTGAGCATGATATTATATGCTATGTGATGTATGAAAACTGTTAGAATTGATGACCTGTCGAGCTCACTCTTGCAAATAACTATTTTTGCAGGTTAAGGATCTACGGTAAAGTTACGTGCTAAGTGATTGATAGAGTTCGCTAGCATTGAAAGAAGATTACTATTTAATTAAAGTTATGCTCTTGAACCATGTTTAGGTTCTAGTAGATGTACTTGATAGTTGTTTATGATGTTTAACACTAGTCATGTTGTAAAGATGTATTAGTTAATACATAGAAGATATCGAATCGAGATGTAAAATCTTATACAATAATTCGAATAAAGTGAATCATAATATAGTTTGATTCAAGTTATGAGATCAATAAAAGATTTTATTCAAAGGGTATAGAAAAGTTTAAATTATTCCGCATTTTTATATATCGAATATGATGTAAAGACAGGAATGGTAAATGACCAAGATTGGTACTTATAAAAGTTGGGGTCATTATACAGATCCTGGAAATGAAAGGAATTTATATTCTAATTTATAATTAAGAGAAGTTATATTCATTAAGTTATGAATAAAAGATGTAATAGTTTGACGATAGAAGTATCGTGGCAGACCGAATCTGAGGTTTCAAAGGGACCCGGATTTGGGGGCGTTATAATGAACCTCCCTCTAAGGACCTTCCAGGTGGATAAGTGGAAGCAATCGACTTAATGGACGAAGACCCAGAATGGTGGAGTTTAGCTTTCGACGGATCATCTGCAGAAGGTAAAAGCGAAGCAGGAGTGGTGTTAACCACCAAAGAAGAAAAAGTAGTGGCCTTGTCCTACAAATTAGATTGGCATCTCTCAGGCAGCCGGTGATGATGTGATTATTTCATATGTCGCTAAGAATTACTCCGGTTAGCTGTATGAGATGCAACAGAGGGCAGCCTCGGTAGTTATTGACCAGCCCGAAACCACCATCAAAGATCACCAGCCCGCATAGTCTCCTATTTAGCATGGCAGGCTATGTATGTACATTGGGATGCTGATGACTTCAAAATGAATTCTAAGCAATCAAGGAAGAACCATGGCCAGCTCCGCATAGTACACACGACTGGCTCACAGTATTTTAAGGAGGCGAAGTCGGTAAGTGTAATGTATTTAGGTGTTTAGTTATCAAATTATCACACGAATACTTAATAATTATTTGATGAATATATTTATTAGGCCTTATGGAGGACCTTGGGCCGAGCTCAGACCATTTTAGAGTTCTGGGATAGAGCTCACACTCCTAAGGAGGAGCGTGCTTTGTCTTAGGAAACATTAGCTATACGGGTAAAGCTAATCTTACTTTTTAGTAATCTCAATATTCACTCGTTAATAAAATGATATAATTAACTCATGTATACAAAATAAATTACAAGATCGATTTCAGAAGCTTCAGGACCAGCGTATAGCTGAGTTGGAGGCTGCTAGGGGGGTTCTAAGCCGTTAGATTCCACCATCCCCCCTCCCGAGATTGTATTATCTCGGGATGAGGAGATGAGACTATGGGTCGCATCTCAGGATCCCCTTACTTAGGGGTGGGCAAAAAAACCAGTTTTTTCAATTTTTGCACTAACCGGACCATTCCGAACAGACCGGTTCTGTACTGGTATATACCGGTTAAACGGTTCCAGTTTCGAGACATGGATTCAATGGTTCGGTATAAACCGGATCGAACCGGTATACCGGTTACTTAATACTTTATTAATTTAATTTCCTAACTTACTTTACTTTCAAAAGTCTTTCACTCTCAGTCTCTCACTTTTAGACAGACCAAATAGATCTAGGGTTTTCTCTCGTTCTCACCTCTCTGCGACCTTGCCTCTCTCCATCTATGATCATAAATTCGTAACGATCTCTGCTCTCTGCTCTCCTCTCTCTACTCTCTGCTCATCTTAGGCTCTCTGCTCCATCATCTCAGGCTCTCTGCTCTCCCTCGACCCTTCGGGCACCGGCGACCGATCTCTCAAGCTCCCCCTCCGACTTCCGTCGCAGTTTGCACTGTCTTACTTCAGATTCCATATTTTTTTGAGGTAATTTTTCTAATCTATCTTCTTTCAACCCTCAATAATGTGAGTTCTGTGTTGAATATTTACATATATGTAACTATGCAAGTTCTATTAATTGATTTCTGTTAATTGTTTACTATTTTCCAAAATTAAAAAGCTTTTCTACTGCTTTTCTACTGAACAAAGGTTTCTGCTTTTCTACTGGTCCATATCTTACAAAATATACTACCAAATTTGAACCTTTTAGAATTGTACTGCTTTAGTCCTACTGTTTAAATTAAATAATTAATGATAAGGTTTTTGAATTGTACTGTGTTAATTGCACTTGTACTTGTTTTGTCCTACTGCTTTGGTCCTACTGAACAAGGGGTTTCTGCTTTCTGTTAATTGCACTAGTGTTTTGTGAAAGATCTTGAAATTTATTAAAACTTAGAGCTGTGTATTTTTGGGGTAACAAAATAGTGGTATATCTTTTGAGAAAATGTGTAGAGTTTTAGTGAATGGTTTCATATTGCAATTGTTGTTTCTTATATGTACTGGAAGATCGACACTCAGATGTGTAGAGTTTTAGAGTTTTAGTGAATGGTTTCATATTGAAAATGTGTAGAGTTTTAGTGAGCTGCTTTTCTACTGCTTTCTATTAATTGCACTTGTTATTTCTTGTTTCTTGTGCATTCAACATGTTTCATCTCTCTTTTTGCTAAGCATTACTATTATGTACCAACCTATATGCATATCTTTTTTGGGCAAACTCTGGAGCAATTACAGTAATAATGATAACATTAGGTAGCTGCTTAGAGTGTGGTCCTGGTCCCTGTAAGTTTAACAAGTCTTGTTTGGATTTGTATTCTGTAATTCATATTGTATTTCAAAAATGAAAGCAGCAAATATTCTGGAGCTTAAAATACCAAATTTGTGTTCTTTAATTATGTTAATATATACTCCTCGTACTACTTGTTGGGTGTTTACTCCTTAATAGTTCATAGTTGTCATACTTTGTTGGGTGTTTACTCCTTAATTTGTTTGTGTTTTTATGTACAATTTGATGGAAAATATGGATAATAATATACCAATATCATTTGATAAAAATCCAATCCAAGTCCCAAGTAATGAAGGATACAATGGAGGAGGCGAGACAAGTGAACCACAATAGAAAATAAAGTTGAAGAGATCGAGCACATAATCGGTAAGACTCGTGTTACTATAGCAAAATGATGAAATAAAGGCAAAGTGCAAATATTGTGGTCAAGTTTTAAAAGCCGACTCGGGAAAGAATGGGACAAGTGGTTTAAAAAATCATAATGTAAGATGTAAATTGTACCTTCCTAATATTCAATTAAAGGAAAGAGAACAATCACTATTAAATTTTCCACAACCAAGTATTAATGAAAGGGGTCAAGAGTTGGAAGGGGAATCAACCAATAGTGTTTGTTTATGAAAATTTGATCAAGAGTTAATTAGGAGGGCAATTTCGTTTATGATAACTGTAGATGAACTTCCTTTTAGCCATGTGGAGAATATGGGCTTTAAATACTTGATGTTGGTTGCATGTCCAAAATTTAATGTGCCTTCACATAGGGTCACAACTAGAGATTTTTTGAAGCGCTTTTTATAGGAGAAATTGAAATTGAAAGCTTACTTCAAAATTACATCACAAAGGGTTTCTCTTACTACCGATACATGGACTTCCATACAACGAATTAATTACATGGTGTTGATTGCTCATTATGTTGATGATAAGTGGAATTTACAAAAGAAAATTATTAGCTTTGTCCCAATTACTAGTCATAAAGGGGAAGACATAGGTATGTCGGTTGAAAATTATTTGAGGAAATGGGGAATTGATAAAATTTTCACAATCACAGTTGATAATGCTAGTTCCAATGATGTTGCAATTTCCTAATTGAAAACTCAATTGAAAGTTTGGGGTTATAGCATTTGTGATAATAAATTTGTCCATGTGAGATGTGTTTCTCATATAGTTAATTTGGTTGTATGTGATGGGCTGAAAGATGCGACTCCTTTGATATCTCGTTTTCGATCTTTGGTTAGGTGGATGCGACAATCTCCTTCTAGGATTAAAAAATTCAAAGAATGTATTGAAATTGAGAAAATTGAAAAAAAAACTTCTTTGATCCTAGATGTGTCCACTAGATGGAACTCCACTTATTCTATGTTGAATGTGGCGATAGATTTTGAACGTGCTTTTAATAGGCTTGCAATCAAAGACCCTTTATTCAAATTGGAAATGGAATCGGATGACGGGTGGCCTACCATAGAAAATTGGGGAGTTGTGAGAAAATTGGTGGTATTCTTGAAATGTTTCTTTGACATTACGGTGAAGGTTTCGGGTACATCTTATGTGACGTCAAATACTTTTTTTCATGAATTTCTTGATGATACTTTGAATGAATTGTTATATGTTGAGAATGACGATGACATGAGAAAAATGGCGTCGAGAATGAGAGTAAAATTAGATAAATATTGGGGGGAATGTTAAGAAGATGAATAAATTGTTGTACATTGCGGTTGTTCTAGATCCTAGATATAAATTTGCATTTGTGAATTTGCTTTCAATTCAATGTATGGGAGTGGACTGAAATTGCAAAAAAATGATAAAATCGGTGCGTGATGCCATTGAGGAATTGTTTAAATGTTATAGTCTTAAATATGCATCCCAAAGTGCACAATCATCCCAAAGTGCACAATCTAACGTGTCTAGTGAAAGTTTTGATGTGTATGGTCGAGAAAGGACAAGGAGAAAGATGATGGAAAAATTTGTAGAACATATTGCGGATGTTCAAGGAGGAGATAATACCGAATTAGGTAAGTAATTGAGTGAGCATGTTGATCAAACGACTTTAAAATATAATGTTTTGGGTTGGTGAAAAAATATCTCTCCTAGATTTCCCATTCTCTCTCAAATGGCTAATGATGTATTGGGGGTTCCTATATCAACTGTTGCTTCTGAGTCGACATTTAGCACCGGTGGTCGTGTACTTGATTCATTTAGGAGTTCTTTAACTCCTAGAATGGTACAAGCTCTTATTTGTGCTCAAGATTGGCTTCGTTCAAGCAAACAACCAATATCCGTGGAGGAGAATTTAGATTCACTTGAAACAATTGAGAAAGGTAATCCTTCATTTTAAATTATATAGTTTTGATTTATAATGTTTATATGTTAATGACTTTCTTTAACTATTTTTATTTTCTTTTGATCTTCTTAGAATTTGCGGATGTTTTGGATATGGTTGGTGTAATTTAATGGAAATTTGGCACTTGGCAGTTTTTAGATCAAATGGATAACAGGTAAATTACTATTGAAAAGGAATTTATTATTGTTCATTGCAGTTTTAATTTGTCATAAATACTTATCTTTATAATACTGTTGGAAGTGGCTGCATATTGAGTTCATGTATACTCAAGTTTTCAATTTCATCAATCATTCATGTATATATACATAAACTGTTGGGCTTTGTTGTTGCTTCAGGACTATTATTGGGCCTACTTCTAGCTGATGTCTACTGGTCTGCTGCTGCTATGCTAGTCTGTTACTCTGCTGGTCTGCTGCTTGCTGCTAGTTTGGACTGCTGCTATGAAGTTGGGTTGCTGTTGGTCTGCTGGACTACTGCTGCTAGTTTGTTATTATGTTATCTTGAAAGTTGACACTCTTTCTTTTATGTCAAATTTTAATTTTGGATTGAATGTGTAAGGAAAACATGGACTTGTAGTACTCATTTTGGATTGAATGTGCTTGGAAGTTGGATCAGTAATGTGCTTATGGCACTCATTTTGGATTGAATGTGCCTTGGATAGTTGGATCAGTTGGATGTGCTTTAATTAGTTCGATCAGTTATAATCTGTAATCTTTAATTAGTTGGATAGTTGGATCAGTTGGACTGTTGTTGGAACAATGTAATATTTAATTAGTTGGACAATTGGATGTGTTGGACTTGTGATGACCCCAAAATTCATACAATTCAACTCTCAAACTTGGCCGTTAACAATACATCGAACTTCTAACTTTACATCATTATTCGATGATACAATCACTAAAAATGCGGAATAATTAAAACTTTTATATATCTCTTTCTTTATTGCCCTGAATCTCAACCTTTACATAACATATCTTTGATTCAAATTTATTACATGAATCACTACATCGAAGTTACTATACAAAGTCTTACATCACAAAGCAATATCCACTATACATCGGATAGCTCAACTTTACAACTCAACAATTATGTTACAATAAAAACATTAAATGCATTTCTCATCTAACATAAGTAATCTTCTTGAATATTGATCTCTATAATTCAAATAGCACGTATCATTACCTTGAAACCTTGACCTGCAAAAATAGTTATTTACAAGAGTGAGCTAGACAGCTCAGCAAGATCTAACAGCTTTCATGCATCACGTAGCACATAAATAACATGCTCTTCTTATACATCATAATCATTAGACTAACATATCATGCATGCTTCAATCCATATAACAAGTATAAAGATTGAGTTTCTTACTTAATCATCATTCTTTACCCAATCAACGTAGTCATAATTTGACTTTAACGTTTCATACTTACAACATATATAACATATCATGCTCTTTGCAATACAATTTAAAATAATTTAACATCAAGTTCACATAGCAAATAAGAACTGAAAGACTTGTCTGGCTCGTAGATTACCAATTAACGAAAAATAGCTTATAATAATCTGCACTTCATAAATCCTACACAACGTATTACCATACACATCAACTATTAGTCACATAGCAACGCTTAGCAATCGTTTAAGTAAATTCTACTTTACACTTCATAGTTCTCTCCCATTTATTTGTTTAATGCACACTGTTAAAATTTATATGTATAATTAATAATATAAATTAATTATCACATATCTAATTCTCATAATTAGTTAACCCATTTAGGTTAACTCATTCCTCTTTAATTATTAAGTTAATAATTAATTATCACAAAATTAATCACATCACATAATCATATTACATTTTCACATAATTAATCAACTAACAATTACGTACTCATATTAATTAAATTATAATTTAAATTACACATTCTCCTCAATTATAATTAATCAAATTATAATTATATTTTATATTAATTAAATTATAATTAAATAAATTATAATTTAAATTAAACATTTATTTTGATTAATCAAACTCAATTTATGCATTTATATTAATTAAAATATAATTAAACCAATTATAATTTAAATTAAACAATTACTTTGATTATAATTAATCATTTTCAATCCATGCACTCATTAAATTATAATTAAAATGAATTATAATTTAAATTACACATTTACCTTAATTATAATTATTCAAATTATAATTACATATTAAATTATAATTAAACAAATTATAATTTAAGTTAAACATTTATTTTGATTAAAATTAATCAAACTATATTCATTATAATTTAACAAATCATAATTTAAATTAAACTTTTACTATAATTATAATTATTCAAATTATAATTACTCATTATATTTTATTAATATAATTCATTACTATTATTTAGCATTTTAATGCATGTCCAATATGTCATCAAGTTTATCACATTAGGTTAACTTTTCATGATACAACAAAACTTCACAAAACTAGCAACTTCTTTCTTTTCTGCACCCCCTCCCCCCGCCGTGGCGGGGGTTTTTGCCTTAATAGGCCCGTCGGGTGGGCCCCTTGCAGCGAACGCAGACTGGTTCGCTAACTGTGCAAAGAAAAAGCCAATTTGGCTTATTTCTCCACACTAAATTTCGATTCCAGTCAACACAATTCATATCAACTTTATAGAAAACATTATTTAAAGTTTCTAATATATTTTAACATATGTAATCATCAATACACATAATTCAAAACTCCCAATTTCATAATTTTTTTGAAGAAAAACTATTGATAAGTGTTCTTGATGAAATTGAACACTGAAATTTATTTTTAAATCAAAATACACAATTTAAATCATAGAGAATTCGTTTATAAACATGTTATCATTATCTAACCTCAATTTACACAATGATTATCAATTAACTCATAAATTTTGATTTCAATTAAGCCAATTATAACACTATTTCACTATAACTTTTGATGAACATGAATTCTTCATGTTCATCATGTTTACATGCTTTACATAACTAATTTATGCTTATAATTCATTTATAATCATGTTACAACACCATATAACATATATACATTAAAATTACAAACTTCCATGAAGTCTCATATTTACAGAAAACTAAAACTTGAAGAACGTAAAAACAAGTTTTTAAAACTCTAAAGTTAGGAGTTATACCCTTTGCTTATTGAGGAAGAAGAAGATTATGATTTCTTTGTTGATTCCTCAACTCATCTTCTTTCTTTCTCCTTCTTCTTTCTTTTCTCTCTCACTTTCTTTCTCTGTATTTTTTTTGTTCTTCTTTGTTCTAACTGACTAACACTTAGCTAATTCTAACTAACGTATATACAAAATATACATATCTTACATATATTATAAGTATAAACATAAATATAAAGTTTATAAGTTATAATACATAATGACCATAATAAGTATAATAATTGCACTTAATACATAGGTTACACATTTGAAATTTAAAAAACCCTAAGGCTTGTTTGGCAAAACAACTTTATTTTTAAAAAGAAACAGGTCTTTAGTAGTTAAGGCTCCGTTTGGCAAAACGAATTTAAAACGATGCAAGGGCCTTGCTTGGCAAAACGGTTTTAAAAACTCTTTTGATTCTTTTAATAAATCATTTAGCATATATTTTTAAAGTTACACTTTAATTAATTAAAACTTAATATTCTAATTTAATTAATTAAAAGTTAACATCAATTAATCACATAAAAATTATCACATAACAATTATAATTACTCGCTAATTATAATTTCATGTAACAATTATCACATAACTTCATCTAATTTAATTATCCCAATTAAATTAGAACTATAACATAAAATTATTACATATTAATTAAATTAATTATTAAATATTTATTTAATTAATATATTACACTTAATTAAATTATTTCATAACCAACACATAATTATTTATTTAACTCAATAAATAAATTAATTAAAATATTTATTTAATTTAATAAATATTAAAATTAATATATAAAATTCTCTTCACACCAAATCACATATTTCACAATATATAACACATATACACATACACGTACTCGAACATCTTAAAATAAGAATTTTATTTATTAAATTCTCATTTATTAATTCTTAAAAATCCGGGTTGTCACAGGACTGATGCTGCTAGTTTGTTATTATGTAATTATTCCTTGATTTTTTTAAAACTATTCATGGAAGCAGGGTTGAAAAGCAATCGGTACAAAATTAGGTTCAAATCGGTACCGAACCGGTACCGGACAGGGTAACCGGTTCGATAAATCGGTCCTATCGGTATCGGTATCCAATTCTGGATGGATTCGTTAACCGGTCCGGTTCGGTTCGAACCGATTTGATTCGGTTAATTACCGGTGCCCACCCCTACCCCTACTAGCAATATTGGCAGGTATCGAGTGTTGGGTCTGCCGAGTATACATGCATATACACTACCTGGAGGTAATAATATTTTTTATGTTTTACAAAATTATCATAATTTATCACATAATATAAATTATTATAAGTAATGTGATATATATTTTCGTAAGCTTTGGCCAGCGTCCGAGAGCACCTGTTGGACCATCTCATACAGGCGCTGGCTTGAACGACGAGTTATTCCAGAGGCTAATAGCGGCGGTGTCGGATAGGTTCCATAACGATCTAGTTTTTCTTCGTCAGAAATTGCCTAACAGTTCTCATCTTCCAGCTCGCTCAGGAGGTTCTAGCAGAGGCCTCCGCAGAGAGTACGGGATTATCGCGACGTGTAGAGCGGCGAGATGCTCTGGAAGGTGGTTACCCTCCTAGAGCAGGCTTCTCGTCAACCCCCGCCTACTCAGGTATTCTGCATGTTATGTTATTTTCATTTAACAGTCTCTCTTTAATTCTCACATATATATGGACTACTAATTTTAATTTTTAATTCTATCAACAGGGTGGCGATGGCGAGCGGACTGGTGATGGCGATGGCAACAGGAGGGGTACACAACGCTGATTTTCATACACCAGGGCAGCATCCCCGACCGATGATGATCCTCCTACTAGTTTATAATTCATTTTTATTCATTTTATTCATTAAATTGTAGATCGTACATACTGTAGTCTATTTGAGTTTGTACGATTTTTGTAAATCATATTGTATAATTTATGGAACATTAACTTATATTTGTAATTGTTGATGAGTTAGTAGATCATTTGTAATTATTAGAATATATATACAATTGTTAGCTTAATTATGTTGTTGATGATGAGATAATACAGTTTTTAGCGCTATATTAAATGTGTGAAATATATTACTTTATGTTTGTGTTGGGATAAAGTAGGTTACAGGTACACAACAATGCGTTTAAAACCTGGAAATTGCAATTTTAATTTTTTTTTTTAAATGACTATTTTCGACGGAATAAGGTATTTTCAACTGATATTTTGGGTTTTAGTGGTTAAATAGTTTTTAAAAAATGATATTTTCCGTTGGAAATAGCTTATTTCCAAGGGAACGTCCGTCGATGTTGTGCTTAAATTGTGACGCCCCCAAATTTAGACACTCATATCTCGAATTCGGTGCATCATGTGCTAATTCGAATATACTACAAAAATCACTAACAACATAATAATAGAATAATTTATATTGTCATAATATAATTATTCTTGTCCCAAGTCTCGTAACCGTTACTACAACATTCCATAATTAAACTAAACATAACTTAAACATAAATTAGTCATTCCTAATACATCATCATAATAATAATAGTTTTCTAAAGCTATTATGTAGCTTTGCCCTTGCCCTTGTCCTTTTCGGAGGTACTGCCTTGCTCTACCTTAACTGTAAAGTTTTTAGGAAAGCAAGAATGAGCAACAAATTTGCCCAGCAAGTAATATAGCAATAAGGGTGAACAGTTATAAAGTTCACATCTCATGAGTATAATAGTAAATGATAGTTCAAGAATAACAATAAGTATCAATAGTTCTCAATAAGAGTTGCTATGGAATGAAAGATATTAATAAGATTCAAAGATTTAATCATTTCAAGGTTCAAGAATAATGAACACTGAGCAGTCACTATGGACTAAGAACTCCTACTAGAATTAACAGTATTATACTGAAAATCCAATATAAACAAGTACAATAGGTGATCAGCCTAAAGTACTCTACGTTATGCATAACATTTAAACATGCTAGTGTGTGCGCATGTTGGTTCCCCGAAAGTTATATAGTTTCCCCTTCAATGAGGGTTGTTCATCTCAATATATTTATAAGAGTCTGCACCAAGTCAATTGGTTTGGATAGTTTTCTAACACACGATATTAGTCTAGCCGAATCAAATGGCTTAGATAACTTTTATAATGCATTTAGGAACGATAAGTTCAATGCTTGCAACAACATTAAGATATAAAATTGATTTCTGAATAGTAATAGATAATTGCTCGATGTAAATATTGTCGATATAGCAACAATTCATATTTACACAATAGGTAAAGTTAAGAGAATTAGAGAACTTGCTCAACATATATTAAAAAACTTGCACAATATACGAGGTTGTGTAAGTTAGGCAACTTGCCTTTAGCGTAGATTACCACTTAAAGCTTATATCGCTTCAATGAACTATGTTATCCTATTTATGTATATACATACACTTATTAGTTATACAAGCTTGAAACATACCTTATCTTATACACATAATCAATATGTATGTTAAGCACATACATAAGTCTTATCCTTGCTACCTAATCATACCATGTATAACATCATATCAAATCACGAACTCTTAATCAATATTATCTTTACTACATTTAGAAACCTTTTACAAGTTTAAAATCTTCATATTATATTATCACTACATATCGGAATACTTAAAACATCATTAAGACTCTGTTTTATAGCTTAGAATATCAATGTAAGCAAGCTACCAATTTCAAATCAAAGATAAAACAGTCAGGTAGAACTGCCCTGCAATACAGCTGCACTGCAGTTGGCCTTGGAATGGGCGCAGCTGCGCCCTTCTCTAGCCAGTCCAGAGTTGGCTTTTGATTTCTGGTTCTTAGCTTCCTTTCTAGCATGCATGGGAGAAATCACATAATAATTACACACGTTAAGAGGTCTTGTGTTCTTCTAAGGTCAATTCAAGTTTACTTCTACGCGTTATGTCTTTAGTTGGAATTTTTCGGTAAAATAATGCCAAACGAGTTCATGAATTAACAAAGCCAACTATTTTAAACATATATTCACATAAGAAGGTTATACCAATTGTCATCAAAGTTTGTTTTCCAAAGCTTTAAGTTTTCTTCCATAATCAAGCTAATACAAGTTGATGATATGCCAAACAACTTTAAATTGCATCAAACGTTCATTTATACCCATAACTCAGTTATAAACATGTGCTACAAGCTTCAGAACTCGAATACCACAAGTTTCATCAAGGTTCATTTTCAAACTCTAAGTTTTGTTTAGAAAATATACATTTAAGTAGACTAAAACAAGTCATATGATGCAAAGGGACTCTAAACTACATGTCATACTCGTTTTCATGCATAACTAAGTTAAAAAAGCATGCTGGAAGAATCACATAACAACAAAAAGCAAAATTTGGTTCTGGTACACAACGCAGCTACGCCGTGTAGTGCTGCAGAGTGCGCAGCTGCGCCCTTCCTGGACAAAACCAGGAATGGCTCTGCTTCTGTTGAATCCAAACCCATACACGAAATTTCTTCAATTTATCATGTTTAAATAACCCACATTGCTTTTATACATGCATATAAACTCAGTAAATATGTTGACATTAATCATTCAATCAATTAGCAAGTGGCATCATAAATTCCTAAAAATTTACCAACTCTTGAAATTAAGAACATGAGTAAGGAATATTACCTCTAAATTGCTAGCTCTGGATCCAAAATTCTAATTGCTCTTTCAATCGAACAACACTCACACACTAATTAAAACTCCCTCTCTATATGGACTTAACAGAAAACTCAGCAAATTGGATTGAGAAGAGGAGCTTCCCATTTATAGAGAAATCTTTGCCCAAATTTGGGTCTTGCTCAATGAATAATTAAACTAAGATGAAGAATAAGAATCCAATGGATTGAGAAGGTTTAGGGAAAATATTTCACCAACTCTCCCACTTCCATTCCACTAGCCATCATCACCAGCACTGAGTGTCACAATAATATTTATTTATATTCAACTAAATATTGAACTTTTATTAATATCATTCAGAAAATTCTCGGATATTACATCCTCCCCCTTATAAAAATTTCGTCCTCGGAATTGGTACAAGGTTACACAAATAGATGGGGATAGACCCTCCGCATCTTATCCTTTAATTCCCACGTAGCCTCTTCGTCGTTGTGGTTTCGCCAAATAAATTTTACAAAAGATATCGCTTTATTTCTCAAAGTTTGTTCTTTCCTATCTACTATTTGGACAAGAATCTCCTCATAAGTCAGATTCTTCTCTACTTTGATGGGCTTATAGGATATCACGTGCTTATAGTCAGGCTTGAATGGACGTAGCACAAAAATGTGAAGCACGTTGTGGATGTGTTCCAGTTCAGGCGGTAAATCTACCTTGTACGCCACTTCGCCTACTCTCTTCAAAACTTTGAACGATCCTATGAACATCAGAGTTAATTTCTCTTTCTTGTCGAATCGTATCTTCCTAGACACTTTCAAAAATATAAAACTGCTGACTTCAAAGTCTCGGTTCTGACGATGCAAATCTGTGTATTTCTTCTGGCGATCTTGAGCTGTTACTAATCTGGCTCTTATTGTCATCACTACGTTGGCTATTTGTTGAACTAATTCTAGGTCCCCAAATTCGTCGTTCTCCGACTTTGTCCCAACACAACGGTGTTCTGCACTTTCTCCCGTAAAGAGCTTCGTACGGTGGCATACCGATACTCGCATGATAACTATTGTTGTAAGCAAATTCTACTAAGGGTAGATGGTCTTCCCAATTCCCTTTAAATTCCATCACGCAAGTTCTAATCATGTCCTCTAGCGTTTGTATCGTTTGCTCACTTTGTTCGTCTGTCTGAGGATGATAATAAGTACTCAACTTTAACTGTGTTCCCATCCTTTCTTGCAAGCTTTTCCAGAAATTTGACGTGAAGTTCGGATCTCGATCAGAAATAATTAATACCAGGGACTCTATGTTGCAAAACGATTTCCTTTACGTATAGACTTGCTAACTGATTTAAACTGAATTGAATCTTGATTGGTAGAAAATGAGTTATCTTCATTAGTCAGTCCACGATAACCCAAATGGCATCATAACCTTTCTGCGTGACTGGAAGTCCCACCATGAAGTCCATTATCATGTGCTCCCATTTCCACTCCGGTATTTCTAATGGTTGAAGTAGACCACTCGGCCTCTGGTGCTCTGCTTTGACTCGTTGACAAGTAAGACATCTACTGACGCACTCTGCAACCTCTCATTTTAGATTGGGCCACCAAAAGTGTTGTCTAAGATCTTGGTACATCTTCGTGCCTCATGGATAAACAGAATACGTCGTATTATGTGCTTCGTGCAAGATTTCCTCTCTCAATTCGGTTACAGCTGGCACCCATACTCGACCTTTAAATCTCAATATACTGTCCTTATCCATCTTGAATCTTTCTTCTTCATTCTCTACTATCATCTTCTTTATCTTCTCGCATTCTTCATACTTCTCTTGTGATACCTTTACTCTATCCAATAATGTTGGACGAGCTTCCATTATAAATAATTTTTCTTCAGACCTTCCAGGTCCCTTCACTTCTATTTCCAACTTCTTCATTTCTCTTATTAACTCTTCCTAAGTTTTCAATCTGAACAATTTCTCCCTTCCCTTTCTACTCTGTGCATCGGTAACTACGTTCGCTTTTTCCTGGGTGATAAAGAATTTTGCAGTCATAGTCCTTGACTAATTCCAACCACCTCATTTGTGTGAAGATATATTTCAGACTCTTGTAGTCCGTGTATATCTCACATTTTTCTCCATACAGATAATGCCTCCAAATCTTCAACGTAAAAACTACTGCCGCTAACTCCAAGTCATGGGTAGGGTATCGTTTTTCGTAATCCTTCAATTGGTGTGATGCATACACAATGACCTTTGCATGTTGCATTAGCACAAAGTCAAGCCCCTTGTGTGATGCATCACTATACACCACGAAGCCTCCCGCATCGTCCGACAATGATAATACAGGCGCTTCGCTCAACCTCTTCTTCGACTCTTTTAAACTTTCCTCGCATTTTTCAGTCCAAACAAACTTCACCGTCTTCCTTATTAGATTAGTCAACGGGGTCGCTATCTTAGAAAAATCTTGGATAAATCTTCGATAGTACCCGGGTAACCTTAAGAAACTTCTTAGCTCCATTGGTGTCTTCTGCTCTTCCCAATTACTTACTGTCTCTACCTTCTCAGGTTCCACTGAAATTCCATCCTTGTCAATCACGTGTCCTAGAAACTGGACTTTCTCCATCCAAAATTCATACTTTGAAAACTTTGCGTACATTTTCTCTCTCCTTAGCGCTTCCAAAACCATCTTCAGATGTTCGGCGTGCTCTTCCTTGGTCTTTGAGTAAATCAAGATGTCGTCGATAAAAACTACTACGAATTTATCCAAGTATGGCTTAAGAACTCAGTTCATCAAGTCAATGAATGCTGTCGGAGCATTAGTAAATCCGAATGACATTACCAAAAACTCGTAGTGCCCATAACGGGTTTGGAACGCTGTCTTTGGTATGTCCTCCTTGTTGGGTTTGCTAGAAACATAAGCATGCAATCAAATTACATAAACGCAGCGAAAGGGATGAAAAATCAGATTTTAAAATTTCTTACAAACCCTTAACCATGATCTTTCTTGTTCATTAATTATCAGTCAATACATAGAAGAAGAAGATAGAATTATACCTTTGAAGATCCAAGCTTCCTTAGGTACAAGTTCTACTCCTTTGATTCCTCTATAATGGCTCCTTCCCTTGATCAATGTCAGCCACCCAAATGTTTGGCCTCTAACGGTGATCCACCAAGGAAGATAAAGAACTCAAGAAGATGGGTTATTAGCTTAACCCTTGTTTCTATCTCTATAGAATATGTGTACTCCCAACCCTTGGAAAAATTCACGTACCTTATTTCTAATATAAGACTCTCTTATATAGATATTAGGTTAACCATCCTAATCCAATTAGAATAGGGTTTTATTTAATTAATTAATTAAACACTTTTAATTAATTTATATCCTAATCTTATTAGGATTGAGAGAGAGTACTGATATTATATTAATTTTTAAACTCCTTTAGAATTAAAATAATAATAATAATAATAATAATATTAATATTAATAAGACTCCTCTTATTAATTTATATTTAATATTTCTAAAATATTAAATAATAAATATTAAGCTATTTAATTTATTCTATCACCTATAGATTAAATTAATTATACTTAATGCATTATTACTATCATGTCATTTTCTTCTTAAATAATTCTTCTTCCTTTTATGGTGTGACCCTTTAGGTTCTCTATATTAAATCGGTTGTGAATAAATCAATTATAATAATTTTAATCTTATTTAAATAAATAAATTAAACTAATAATCTATTTAAATAAATAACATTTATTCTACAATAGGGATAAGCCTCCCTAGCGATCAACGACTTTTCAGATAATATAGATTTCAACATTAATCATAAAAGAACCTGTGAGTTAATAGTTACCGTACAATTCAATCCTTCCACCATACAATGTCCCAATTAAATATAAGACATGGATTTACTATCAAGTCTTAATTTATTTAATCATATGTATTTCGATTAGAAAACGCACAACTCTAAATAATGCAAATTAGAAACCTCTTTCTAATTTCATTCTACCTTGGCCAAGGATTCCTGGGTTGTCATTTAACGAATCACATAGGACATATCTCCTCTTTTACTAGAGGTGATAGATTCTTTATTGATCATATATTATCTCCATATGCAACTCATTATACCCAAGCATACCCTATATATGCCTTAAAAGGCCTTAAGGAATAAGTCAAAGTATAATTTGTTACATACAAGATACTATGATGATCTCAAGTCCAAGGATCACTTGTACTACTATCACATTAGGAATTCCTATTGACAGGCGAGTAAAACTCCATTAAGTACTCCATAGCGAGTTACGTTCAGTGAACTTATTCTCCAATAAGCACCTACATACTTGCTTTAGTGTCTCCACACAAATGACCATGAGATCAGTCATTCTCATCCAATGAGCAAGCAACATATGTACCAATATATCCGGATTTACTAATTCCCATTTTAGTAATCCCACAATTGGGAACTATTTTAGTTTTTAAGCTTTCTAAGAATTTAGATCTCAGTAGCATGATCTCATCATGATTCTAAAAGTATTGCTTAAAACTATGGGTTATTTACATATTATTAAAAACAGCACCATGTAGATAATTAAATGCCTTAAATAAATATTTTATTAATAAATAAATAAGATTGTTTACAAAGTATGTGCTTTATCATCATACATGATTGGCTTGTATGCACACTACTATCACTCCTCCCGTACCTTCAACTGGTGATAACCCGTTTGTAGGTCTATTTTTGAGAAACACCTCGTTCCTTTCAATTGGTCGAAAAGGTCGTCTATCCTTGGTAGCGGATACCTATTCTTGATCGTCACTCTGTTCAATTCTTGATAATCGATACAGAGCCTCATCGATCCATCCTTCTTCTTAACAAACAACACTGGTGCTCCCTAAGGAGACACACTCGGCCGTATATAACCCTTATCTAATAATTCTTACAATTGTATCATCAATTCTTTCATTTCTACCGGCGCCATACGATATGGAGCTTTCGAAATCGGTGTAGTTCCCGGTGCTAAGTCTATTACTAATTCGATATCTCTGCCTGGCGAAAGACCAAGAAGATCGTTCGAAAATACGTCTTGAAATTCTCTCACCACGTATATATCCTTCATTTCTACTCCTTTTCTCTGCGTATCTATAACATAGTCTAAGTATCCTACACATCTTTTTTCTTAACAATTTCTTAGCCTGCATCATCGTAAGGTAACACGATTGCCTAAGCGATGAGCTACCATAAAACACCACCTTGTACTGATTTGGGGTCTGAAGGTTCACGTTCTTCTTCTGACAGTCAATTATCGCAGAATGGTTATATAACCAATCCATTCCCAGGATCACGTCAAATTCCCCCAATCTAATCGAAATTAAGTCGACACTTAGTTCGTATCCTCTAAGGTTTGCATAACAATTTTAGTATATGAACTTTATGGGGATTCTTCCTTATTTGCAACTTCTATGTTTAAAGGATTTTCTAATCGTTATTGGGGTAAGTTTAATCGACTAGCAAATTCTTCAGACACAAATGAACAGAGAATCAAATAATACATAGGCATTTATATTATTGATTGGGATAATACCTGACACCACGTCCTTCGCAGCTACCGCGTCCTGGACGGTTGGATTGTGTCGGTCCGCCGATCATCAGCTTGCTGCCTTCTCCTTGTTGGCCGCTTCCTCCGCTGCTTCTTTTCTTCGGACAGTATTTGATCTGATGCTCGGTTAAGCCACAAGCGAAACACCCCTTGATCTTCTTTGGCTTTGGGCAATTCGATGAAATGTACCCCTCTTGGCCGCAGTTGTAGCAAACATTGTACCCCTTCCAGCACTCCCCTTGATGGTTCTTTCCGCACTTCGTGCATCCCTCCGCTCTCTTCTTAAACCCTCCTTGGTGACTCCCCACTTGATGGTTGTTTCTGTTGTTATTGTTATTATCCCACTTTCTCTTCCCTAGATTATTTCCTCCACTACTGCTTCCTCCACGGCTCTCTCTTCCAGTGTTCTTATTCTTCTTTTCCTTGTTGTACTGACTCAAGGCCTCACTACCTCCTTCCGCAATGATGGCATTTTCTTACAGTGTGGTGAACGAGTCAATTTGGATAACTAACACCTTGTTGAACAACCAAGGTTTCAGTCCCAGCTCGAAACGTCTAGCTTTCCTCTTCTCAGTATCTACTTGGTTCGTTGTAAACCGTGCGAGCTCGTTGAATCTTGCAGCGTACTGGGCTACTGTCATCTTCCCTTGCTTCAGTTCCAAAAACTTCACTTTCATCCTATTCTTCATGCTCTTCAAAAAGTAATTTTCGAAAAACAAAATCTTAAACCTTTCCCAGGCTATGGTTTCCTTCTCCCTCTCTCTGCTGATTGGCCTCCTACCAATAATTTGCTTCACCCCTCATCATGTACGTAGCGAACACGGTCTTCTGATGTTCATCCACCCGAGAGATAGTGAATGCCTTCTTATCTCTTTGATCCATGTATGCGCCTCGATAGGGTCAGTAGTATTCCTAAATTCTAGCAGTCCTACGCTCTTAAAGTCCTTGAAGTTAGTTACATGTACCGCTTGGGATTGGTGTGAACGGGTTCATTGTTCCTTCTTCGAAGGGCTTCTCCTAGCAGTTCAACTAATCATTGTATGGGATCTTCTTGGTTCCTTACGTCATTGACTAATTCTTCTGGTGCTGCTATTCTACGTCTGGGCGGCATTTTCTGCATCACAAAATTTAATTCTTATTATCTAATTATATTACTTAAGTATCTCTTTAATGCAAAAGGAATAAAATTTTATAACACGTTTTCTGAAATAAGGACATTTATATTCATATGCCAAATCATTACATTGATATGATCATTCCTAGCATACTTGTTTAAATGTCAACAGCTATCCCCTAATATTACAAAAGATGGGGAAACACTGACATACTACCCCTCTAATATGAACCTGCTCGGGGTTTACATAATTAACCCATACAAAAATTGGGATTACACAACAATACATACATCACATAAATATAACTATCACTACTACTACTAGTCTAATAGGTCTCAACCTAACATCCCGCGCTCTATAGCTCTCTGGTACTCCACCTGAGTCATGTGCGCCATTATATCTCTACTCAAGGAATAACGGGTCTGCCCTTGCTCTGCTGGATAATGGTACATGCCATCGATCAACATCTCTATAGCTGTGCGAAAAGCATAGCCCATTAGATTCATCTTCCTCTTCTTAATCCTCACCTCATCTTCCAAGTCTCCTGCCCTATCATTAGCTCCTTCCCACTTCTCCTCGAAGTGGATTCTCTCCATAACCTCTAACTCGAGCTGAGTGTGAAGTGCCTCCTTCTCTACTTTCTCACTCAACTACTTCTGCTCAGACTCCTCTAGTTTACCTGCCAATTCCACATTCCTAGATATCGAACAGTGAAAAAGAGCGCCCATCTGTATACCTGTCTTCCTTGCGATATGCAAGTTCTACTTCCATCTCCTGGATCTCCAACTTCCGCTTGTGGTCCTCATCTCTCAGCTTCTGCATCTCAGTCTCTCTCTCTTGAGCTTGGGTCTCTAGCTCCTCAACTTGGCATTCCAACTCCAGGATTTTCTCTTCATACTTTCCCAACATACGATCCTCGATCGGGGTCTCGTTAGAATCTCCCACGGTCTCATCCTCCATAGGTTCCTCCTCGGGATCCGATTCTACTTCTATCGGCTCTTCTTCAGGGTCGGAATCCATCTCCTCATCCTCCTCATCATCGATAAATGCCACTGTCGTGATGGGTTCAGCTACTAAGGGGCCTCATATACTACGTGTATATCACATGGCTCCTCCTCGGTAGTCCTACTAGGTAATCCCATGTACGACATCCTACAACCACAAACACAAAATAACAAACAACAAACTCCATTAGATCTTCAGATAAAACATAAGTTCATTGTATGTAATGAAAATATATTTCATGATGCTACTAACTCTCTAAGAAACTCTACATGAGTTTTATAACCTTCTATTCTCTAAGTTCTTCTAAGTTTATAGTCTAAGGGTTCTCGCTCCTAAGAGTTATAACTTAACGCTTTGATACCAACCTATGACACCCCCAAATTCAGACACTTATATCTCGAATTCGATGCATCACGTGCTAATTCGAATATACTACTAAAATCACTAACAACGAAATAATAGAATAATTTACATTGTCATAATATAATTATTCTTGTCCCAAGTCTTGTAACCGTTACCACAACATTCCATAATTAAACTTAAACATAAATTAGTCATTCCTAATACATCATCATAATAATAATAGTTTTCTGAAGCTATTCTATAGCCTTGCCCTTGCCCTTGTCCTTGTCCTTTCCGGAGGTACTGCCTTGCTCTACCTTAACTGTAAAGTTTTTAGGAAAGCAAGAATGAGCAACAAATTTGCCCAGCAAGTAACATAGCAATAAGGGTGAACAGTTATAAAGTTCGCATCTCAAGGGTATAATAGTAAATGATAGTTCAAGAATAACAAGAAGTATCAATAGTTCTCAATAAGAGTTGCTATGGAATGAAAGATATTAATAAGATTCAAAGATTTAATCATTTCAAGGTTCAAGAATAATGAACACTGAGCAGTCACTATGGACTAAGAACTCCTACTAGAATTAACAGTATTATACTAAAATTCCCTTATAAACAAGTACAATAGGTGATCAGCCTAAAGTACCCTACGTTATGCATAACATTTAAACATGCTAGTGTGTGCGCATGTTGGTTCCCCGAAAGTTATATAGTTTCCCCTTCAATGAGGGTTGTTCATCTCAATATATTTATAAGAGTCTGCACCAAGTCAATTGGTTTGGATAGTTTTCTAACACACGATATTAGTCTAGCCGAATCAAATGGCTTAGATAACTTTTATAATGCATTTAGGAACGATAAGTTCAATGCTTGCAACAACATTAAGATATAAAATTAATTTTCGAATAGTAATAGATAATTGCTCGATGTAAATATTGTCGGTATAGCAATAATTCGGATTTACACAATAGGTAAAGTTAAGAGAATTAGAGAACTTGCTCAATAAATATTAAGAAACTTGCACAATATACGAGGTTGTGTAAGTTAGGGAACTTGCCTTTAGCGTAGATTACCACTTAAAGCTTATATCGCTTCAATGAACTATGTTATCCTATTTATGTATATATATATATACACTTATTAGTTATACATGCTTGAAACATACCTTATCTCATACACATAATCAATACGTATGTTAAGCACATACATAAGTCTTATCCTTTCTACACAATTATACCACGTATAACATCATATCAAATCACGAACTCTTAATCAATATTATCTTTACTACATTTAGAAACCTTTTACAAGTTTAAAATCTTCATGTTATATTATCACTACATATCGGAATACTTAAAACATCATTAAGACTCTGTTTTATAGCTTAGAATATCAATGTAAACAAGCTACCAATTTCAGATCACAGATAAAACAGTCAGGTAGAACTGCCCTGCTGCTCGCTGTGTTGCAGTTGGCCTTGGAATGCGCGCAGATACGCCTTTCCCTGGCCAGCCCAAAGTTGGCTTTTGATTTCTGGTTCTTAGCTTCCTTTCTAGCCTGCATGGGAGATATCACATAATAATTACACACGTTAAGAGGTCTTGTGTTCTTCTAAGGTCAATTCAAGTTTACTTCTACGCGTTATGTCTTTAGTTGGAATTTTTCGGTAAAATAATGTCAAACGAGTTCATGAATTAACAAAGCCCATTATTTTAAACATATATTCACATAAGAAGGTTATACCAATTATCATCAAAGTTTGTTTTCCAAAGCTTTAAGTTTTCTTCCATAATCAAGCTAATACAAGTTGATGATAAGCCAAACAACTTTAAATTCCATCAAATGTTAATTTATACGCGTAACTCAGTTATAAACATGTGCTACAAGGTTCAGAACTCGAATACCAAAAGTTTCATCAAGGTTCATTTTCAAACTCTAAGTTTCGTTTAGAAAATATACATGTAAGTAAACTAAAACAAGTCATATGATGCAAAGAGACTCTAGACTACATGTCATACTCGTTTTCATGCATAACTAAATCAAAATAGCATGCTGGAAGAATCACATAACAACAAAAAGCAGAATTTGGTTCTGGTGCACAGCGCAGCTGCGCCATGTAGTGCTACAAAGTGGGCGCAGTTGCGCCCTTCTTGGACAAAACCAGGAATGGCTCTGCTTCTGCAGAATCCAAACTCATACACGAAATTTCTTCAATTTATCATGTTTAAACAACCCACATTGCTTTTATACATGCATATAAACTCAGTAAACATGTTGACATCAATCATTCAATCAATTAGCAAGTGATATCATGAATTCCTAAGAATTTACCAACTCTTGAAATTAAGAACATGAGTAAGCAATATTACCTTTAAATTGCTAGCTCTTGCTCCAAATTTCTAATTGCTCTTTCAATCCAACAACACTCACACACTAATTGAAACTCCTTCTCTATATGGATTTAACAGAAAACTCAGCAAATTGGATTGAGAAGAGGAGTTTCCCATTAATAGAGAAATCTTTGCCCAAATTTGGGTCTTGCTCAATGAATTAAACTAAGAGGAGGAAGAAGAATCTAATGGATTGAGAAGGTTTGGTGAAAAGATTTCACCAACTCTCCCTCTTCCATTCCACTAGCCATCATCACCATCACTGAGTTCACGTAAAAGAAAAATAGGCTACTGTTGGGATACTGTTGGGTCACTTAAAATAGGACACGTAATTGGTTTTGGGTTTGCAGTAGAAAAATATTTTCTAAAACACTTAGGTTTATTTCCTATTTGCTTACAAAGTGTAACCTTAATGAGTTAATATTACTATCTTGTGATAAGTTGGGGGTATACATACACATAACCATATAATCCATGTACATTAGGTTAGTTCAGATAATATTTAAATTAGGTTAATAATTCAGTTGGGTACTAACAACTCCTTTTTTTCATAAAACTTTATTATTTCAATTATACATGAATATTGAAATAAATATTTAATAATAAATATTTATTTACTTAAATTCATTTTCTCCCATATATTTAAAAAACACTAACTGACCCACCACACATCATGATGTCACATAAGCTCATTTATGTAACTTAGTAAAATTATTAAATTCATCATACTTTTATTATATAGTTTTGTATAACATTTATTCACATACCAATGTCACACCTTGTCTTATATTAAATGGATGTAGCAACCCTTTTATAGATTACTACACATTACATACTATTACTCATAGCCAATAATTAATAATAACATAAATTAGTCCCTCATTATTTAATTATTCACTCATAATTATACAAATTAATTACATCATTAAATCGTTTCTTCATTACTTTAATATACTAATATTACTCAATCTCATTATTAACTCATTCCTTCATTAATTTACATAATGAATTTCTTAATCTTCCATTATGCCACGCTAGGCAAATCTCATAAGCTTAAATTAAGCTTTTCATCAATTCCACCATAACATATAGTTGTCACATACTTAGCTTAATGTAATTGAATTACTATATCCCGTGTCACAATAATATTTATTTATATTCAATTAAATATTGAACTTTTATTAATATCATTCAGAAAATTCTCGAATACTACATAAATAGTTTTTTAAAAAACTTAATTTTTCGTCGGAGATATCATATGTCCGAGGGATTGTTCCATTGAATATCAAAAATAAGCTCAGCCTATATTCGACGAATTTATTTCGACGTAATTTTTCAGTCAAAAATACCTTATTTTCGACGAAATTTAGTCGGATATAATTCAATCGAACATATGTACTTTTCGACGAAAGTTTTGATGGACCTTATCTCTGACGTGCATATATACGACCGAATTTCCGACGAAATATTCCCTCAGAAATAGGCTAACTCTGACGGAATAGGTTTACTTCCGACGAAATATTCCGTCGAATTTAAAGTTTTTTCTTGTAGTGAGTTTATATAATATTTTTAAGATTAAATGAACACAATTCTTGTATGAATGTGTGAATTTCCTGCTTATACAAATCTTTTAGTATTTGTGCAAGTATTCAAGACATGTTATGACATGAACTATTTTAAGGAAGTGTTGATGCCACTTGTTTCGGCTAGACAATTGTTAAAATGTTTTATCGATTTGCTATTGAATCCTTGAAATATTATTGATGTTAAGTAGAGTTGTCCAAACCAAATTATTTTGGTGCAGAATCAAAGGTAAGCCTGAGGATGAACAAACAAATGTTTTAGTCGAGTTTTCAACTAATACATAATGTCAAAATTAAACGCATAGTCTTTTAAATGGATGAGTGTTGTACAACATAGAGTACTATAAGATGATCACCTAGACGTGCTCATAAACGATATCGGATTTACATTTTTAATATCGGGAAGTCCTTTTTATCACAACTTGTACTACTATCACTATAGGAACTCCTATTGTCAGGCAAGTAAAACTCTATTAGGTGTTACTTAAGCGAGTCACGTTCAGTGAACTTATTCTCTAATAAGTACCTAAATACTTATTTTAGTGTCTCCACGCAAATGATTATGAGATCAATCATCCTTTTCAGCAAAGCAAACAAAGTATGTACTAATCTATCCGAAATCAATAATCCCATATTAGTGATCCAACGATTAGGAACATTTTTAATTTTGAGCTATCTAGAATTTAGACCTTATTAACATAAACTCTTCATGATTCTAAAAGTATTACTCCAAAACTACGAGTTTATTTTAATTAATTCAACCAATTAAACATGGATAAAGAATGCTTTTAATAAAATGAATTCTTTTATTAATAAATGAACAAGATTACAAAGTAAATGCTTATCACATCCTAAGTGATTAGCTTGAGGGCATACTATTTTCACCTTCATGGTTACTTAACGGTATTTTGGGTAGCGGAATGAGAGCATTTAAATCTCGGAGTACGAAATGTAAAATGGTGTATACTTCGAAGTTTGATATGGAATTAACATTATTATTTACCATGGTAAAACTGCTTAAATAGTCATATTGGATTCTAAATCCCTTGATTTTCTCCTAAATGTATATTGTGTTTGTAAATTATTATTTTTTAGGGGAAGGGATGAGAAATAATTAAAATCCCTCCAAATCTCATGTTTGTGAGTATTTTTAGGGATGAATGAAATGGATTTGGAGGTAAATAACATGCTATGTAGGGAGTTTAGTAAAAAATCTAGGGAATTGAATTGTAATAACAGATTTTTTATTTATTTATTATAAAAAAATTATTTAACTAATCATATTGGATTTTTGAATCCTTTGATTATTTCTTAAATTCCTTACATAATATGTTTTTACTAGAGGGGGTAAAACTCTAGCTTTATTGAACATCGTATATAATTGATGTGTTATCGCACAAAAACATATCATTTTGCGTAATTGAATATATATTAAAAAAATGAGAAAACCACCTTATTTTTTAGATACTTTTATTAAAAAAAATAAATTATTCCGTAAATGTAATTAAAGGGTTTATAAGCATATATGGGATTCGGTTTTAATTATATATAGTCTTGTACTCTTGTTATCCCGTTATTTGTTGAATGGCTGAATCGATCAGATGATTGAGTTGAATGACTAAGTCAGATTTTTTTGGCTCAATGGCTGAATGAGCAGCTGAATAAAGTAAAATTTTTAAAAAAATTTAAAAATATTAACTATTATATTAAGTAATATTAAATAAATTTACAACAACTTTGAATTTTTTTCAAAGGGGTAAAATAATAAAATTATGTCATTCAGATGTTTCAAACATGTTAATTATCAAACAACTTTTTCATTCAGATTCAGATTCAGCTCATTCAGATTCATTCAATTTTTATCAAACACCCCTTAGTAATCATGTTATTTAAATGAGTAATGCTACAGACAAACTATTCTACAAATATTTTATAAACTGCTGATTTGACATACTCCACCTCAGCTTTTTATGTGGGGCCGAAAACTATATTGAAGCAATTTGTTGATCAATATGTTGAGGTGGAGTATGCCACATCAGCAGTTTGTAAAATATTTGTAGAATAATTTATGTCTGTACTATTATTCTATTTAAATTAACATGTAATATAATATACATCTTTAAATTTAATTCGATGAAATTAAGATGGCAATTCCACTCATTAAGATAATTTTAAAGACTAAATTTTTTTCATTTTCTCATTGGCCTATAAATTCCAATTTTTATAAACTCAAAAATCATTATCTTATTTAAATCGAGTTTGGACATACTTATTATTAATCTTAACTGCTCAAATATAAAGTCGAACCTAATAATTTAAATTGAATCAAACTTAAACAACTTTGAACCAGACGCATAAAGTTCAAGTGATAGTCCTAAATAGGCCATGCAAAATATGGTTATGAGTTGATTTTGGTTTTCAAAATATAGTTATGGTTCCATTTAAGAACTAAAACTATGTTAACTATTTTTAATATGAGTTGTGTGGGTTGGAACTATATGGTTATGGTTCAAATATAGTCGACCCATATTTTAAATTTCAAACTTACCATTATTATAATCCAATTAAATAAATTATTATTAGATATATATATCATGTATACATAATTACTAAATATTTTATTTTTATTTTTTTGGAGGGATGGATGGTGTATACGTAATCACATAATATTATTATTTTTGGGTGAGAGTGGGGGTAGGGGTGGGGGTGGGGGTGGGGGTGGGAGTGGGGTGGGGTGGCGTGTATACATAATCACATAATATTATTTTTTTTGAGTAGGGGTGGGGCTGGGGGTGGGGGGTAAGGGGTGTATACATAATCGCATAATATTATTTTTTTTGGGTGAGGGTGGGGTGGGTGCGGGGTAAGGGGTGTATATATAATCACATAATATTATTTTTTTAGGTGAGGGTCGGGGTGGTGGGTGGGGGGTGGGTGGGTGGGTGGGTGGGGGGTGGGGTGTATAAAATAAATTAGGACGTAATCACATAATATTATTTTTTTTGAGTGGGGGTGGGGGTGAGGTTTGGGATAAGGGGTAAAGGGTGTATACATAATCACATAATATAATTTTTTTGGGTGGGGGTGAGGGTGGAGGTGAGGTGAGGTGAGGTGAGGTGAGGTGAGGTGAGGTGGGGTGGGGTGGGGTGGGGTGGGGTGGGGTGGGGGTGGGGTGTATACATAATCACATAATATTATTTTTTTTGGGTGGGGGTGAGGGTGGGGGTGAGGGCGGGGTGGGGTGGGGTGGGTGGGATGGAGTGGGGGTAAAGGGTTTATACATAATCGCATAATATTATTTTTTTGGGTTTGGGTTTGGGTGGGGGTGGGGGGTGGGGGGTGGGGTGGGTGCAGTGGGTGGGGGGGTTAAATAAGATTTGATTGTTATTCGTTTACCTATCTAATCTAGCATGATCTCTAATCGAGTATGAGTATTTTGAATTTTTCAAATAAATATAGTCTTACATCGAAAGATATGTGAAAATTTTGTACGTACTCAAGCAATTAAACTACTACTAATACCTTTAGTCATGAACTTTTGGGTGAGCATGTAGTGAGCTAAGATGACACACACATATATTATTGGATCATTGATTTAAGTTCTTATTTTGATGGATTTAATTCGATTCGGATTTGAGATTTGACCCGAAATTTATTTCGAATTCGGGGTTTGACCTGGGTTGTTACATATAAACTATCAATAGAAAATTACAATTCGAGAAGGTTTGAGTAATTTATCGAACTTTAAAATATGTTTATATTTGAATCATTTATATTTTGAATTGAGTTCGATTTAAACTTTTAATCGAACGAGTACAAATTGAACCGAACTTTTTGTTCATTTTAGGCTAAAATTGTAAACTTGTAACTAAAAAAAGAGGAGCCAAATCCCCATGTCTTTTATCTGGTAGAACACATAAACTTTGCATTAAATATTCAGTTACAGTCAAACATCACCACCCACCATGCCATATTACAAATGAGAAACTCGAAAAACATCAAGACAACAACATTTAAATTAAACAATCCCATCCCATTTGCTTCCGTGCCGGCAACTCGTTAGGACGTGGTCTACTGGACCCCACCTTCTCTCTCCTCTTACTTTCTCTCTCTATATATCTTCCATGTTAGTTCGGCAGAAAAAAAAAATAGAAACTCGTTAAATGATGAAGAAGAGAGAGAAGCTCCGCGTATTGGCGCTGGTGGCCGTTGTTGCTGCGGTGAGTTTGCTACAGTTCGTACAGTGCCAAACCGCCGACGATGACTACAGCGACCAGATTGATAATCCCTGCGGTTCTGCCGTACCTGACTCAAGTTGTCTACAGTCGTCTCTCCAATGCAACCTCTACAGTTCTCACCAGTGAAATCAGCAGTCAATTGAAGTTCTGTATTAAGGATCCGTATGCTTCTTTTTTCCCTTTTTTTGGTTTGTAATTATTTTGGCTTGCATTTTGCTTTTTCAGTAATTTCCCTTAATTGAAAGGTTGAAGTTTGATTTCCATTGTTTGTTTGTTAATAATAGGGAGGCTGATTGGGATCGAGCTTTTAATTTTTCTTCTAATTTGGACTTTTTGACTTCTTGCATTCAGAAAACTAAAGGTACAATCACTCTCTCCCTTTAAATTTTGTTTCTATATTTTTTCATTCATTTTATGACATTTAATTGGAAGAGAGAAAAAGTCTTTGTAGTTGTGCCTATTTGCATTGTTATATGAAAATGATTCTACTTTTTTTTATGTCAAGTACAGTAGAACCTCTATAAATTAATATTGTTGAGTCTGATTTTTTTTTATTAATTTAGAGAGTTATTATTTAATCGATAAATTAATAATTTATTAATTTAAAGAGTGTTTTTCTATTAGGTGAACATAAATTTAATTACATTAAAATTATTGCATTTTATTGATGTTTATATCATACTTTTTTTGATGCAATGTATCATACTTATTAAATTAATGTAATAATAGAATTCATTGTAAGTGATATTAATTATTTTTAATAATTAAATAATGTTCATTGTATCCACTTTTCAAATTACATTCACATTTTATTTCAAGAAAAATTATATTCAATTAGATTTGAATTTCAAGACAAAATATTATTTTGATGGGACCATATATTAAGGATGAAATTCAATTAGATTTGAATTTCAAGAAAAATTAAGGATGAAATTAAGATAGATTTGAATTTCAAGACAATACAAACGAGAATAGAATCATATTTTACAAGATTACCCTAGATATATTTGTTATTTAAAAGAATTATTAATTTATGATTTTGATGGGACCATATATTTATATAAGGGTCTTTTTAAAAATTATTATTTTATCAAAATTATTATTTTATCCCATTAGCCCAAGTCGGGACTGGGAAAAAATATTATTTTAGAGAGATTATTAATTTATAGAGGTTCTATTGTATTAGTGGTAACTTATTTTTAGATAGATGTGTAATAACCGGAACCTCCTATAATTTATACCACTCATGTATTCATAATTTATACCACTCACATGTATTCATAATTTTCACAATTATAATTCGGCCTAAATTTATACCAATACATGGCAGGACACTTTTTATATAATTAAAAGCTGCATAAAATTATATGTAATTAGAGATATATTTGTGAAACAAGAAAATCTTAATTTTTCAAAACATATCCCTACCATTAATTAGAAATGCAGTAGTGGTGGCATATTAGTAACTTCGCGCCTCTTTTTACTCTAAAATTAGGACTCGTGAAACGAGGGAGCAAATAAATAAATAAATAAACCCTTCATCTCAATTTAGTTATCCCCATTTCACTTATGCTTTTTAAGAAAGTCATTTGATTAGTGTTAAAGGTCGTGTACCGTTTTAAAAATCTCCCTTAATTTGGAGCCTATTCCAAAGTTAGGTTTATACAAAATAAGGGTAAGCAGTGGCAAAATTAAAATGCCAAAGCCGGTGAGTTTGGGTACATCCAGTAAAGGAGAGGGACAACTAATTTGAGACGGTTGAGTCTTTTATGTTCTTAATATTGTCCAAAAATGAAAATTTTCCTGATGTGCTTTACTTTCTTGATTCCATTTTGGAAATAGAAGTTTAAAGCTCCAGTTATTTTTGCAGGGGGGAAACAGTAAATAAAAGTAACACTTCAAGTAATGTAGACTTCATAAATTTGTAGTTTTCTGAGGCTATGACCATTTTTTTTTTACTTCGGCAGCAGAGACAACAGAATAATAGTAACACTTTAGTAATGTAGATGGCTCTTAAGTATCTTATATGGAATATAGAAACTATACATTTTCGTTTTCTCCATGCCAACATTCTGCTGCGCGCTTTCTAATCTTTCATACCTTATGAAGGCTTCAACTTGTTCTACAGGAGATGTTACAAAACGCTTGTGTACAGCAGCAGAGTTAAGATTTTACTTCAATCATTTCTTTGAATCGGGAGGCGTCGATTATCTAAAGCCTAACAACAACTGTAATTTAACCAATTGGGAAGCTGGTTGTGAGCCAGGATGGGCGTCTAGTGTTGGCCCAGGTCAGCAGGTTGACTTAAGAAATTCTAAGGACATACCTGCTAGAACTCTCGACTCTCAGCCCTGTTGTGAGGGCTTCTTCTGTCCTCGTGGCATAACTTGCATGATTCGTAAGTATCTTAATTCCTCAAACGCTTTCTTTTTAGTAATTGCTAGATGATTATATCTGGCTAGGAAGCACGGACACGTCCTCGAAGCCCACAAATTCATGTCGGACACATGTCGGACACGAATTCACTATGACACTGCCTCCGACACGTGTCCGTGAGCTTCCCTTTTTTCTTTTTTCGTTTTTTAAAACTCACACACGTCCTGACTCGCCACACGCTAGGGACACTCCTGGGGTAAATTTTTTTAAATAAACTAAAATTTTCAGTACTTAAATTGTAAGATAAAAGTTAATTGAGGGTACCCATATGCAATTGGTACCTTTTAAACCTAATTCCTGCAAGTCGGTACCTTTGAATGGACCTTATGATGTAGGCTGCATATGTTATAAATTTGTATATGGACCAAGTGGGTTGGTTAAAATGGGTATGTTATAAATTTGTTCAAGTTCTTATCATGCTCTAATACATTTATATTATTAAACATATATATAAAAAAATTGAACGTGTCCCCCCAAGTATCGTGTCATGTTTTTTTGGAAAATGACATATCATGTGTTCTTTATCGTGTCGTGTCCGTGTCCCATGTATGAGTCGGTGCTTCATAGATATCTGGGTATCTATGTTGGAGATTCTATATAACATGCCTTTTTTTCTCCCCCACCCCAAAGAGAAATATGTAGTTATACACGTGTACACTCTCTGACTAATCACTCTAGATCATTGTCAAGGAGTTCTGTTTCTTTGCCATGGTGTTTCAGTTGATTCAAATAGAAAACAAGGGCGTTTTAAATACCTCTGTTCTATGTGAATTGCTATGCTTCCATCTTTTGGTTTTCTCTGCTTCAACTTTTAGCGCATCATATGGTAGTATGACTTGGTACTTCTATGAATGAAGCAATGCATTTTTCTTCTTTTTTGGTTGGGGGGAATCAGGTTTGTCCAATTGGAGGTGCATGGTTGTGAAGCATTTGAACTGCTCATTAGTTGTAGTTGTGTTGTGTTGTATATATAGGCTAAGATAACTATTGCACGGGACAACTTAAGGACTTAGGATAGTGCTCCCTGCAAATAGTCTTGTGTTGGGTTTTGGATATCAAAGATTGTAAAATCTTTGGGGTTCCTACATACGTACGTTCACTCTAGTGACCTTCATTCATGCTAATCTTCAACAACTCAGTCCTATACATGGCATGCAGCCCTTCAGGCCTTGTTAAATTGCCAAGTCTGTGGCAATTGCATCAGGATTACAAAGCATAGCCTACTTCTAACTCCACAAATCATTTATAAAACAAAATTCTTATGGTATACATTGAGCAAGTCGCATTGGCTCCAGTTTATGATCCGTCACATTGTTTTTGCATATTGGTATGTTGTAAGCTAGTACAAAGTTGGTGTAAGAGCTTATTCAGAAAGTAATAAATTATAATTATAAAAAAATCCCCAAAAGCTGCCATAAGCATGTGAATGATTTTTATTTAAATTTGGCTTTAAACTGCTTGCTTTTATATTCAACTGTTCTTACAACCACGTGACAGAGTTCTTTTATAATCAAAATCCAACTGAAGATGTCTGAAATTAATTGAAATGCTATTTGCTATCTTGTCTTAAAGCTTGCCCATTAGGGTCCTATTGCCCACTTGCAACGCTCGATAAAGCTACTGGAGTATGTCGGCCGTAAGTTAAAACTTTATTTAATTTCCACACGCACGCACACACCTCCCTCTCCCCCTCCCCAGTCTTTCTATTGTCCAATCTTGTTCCACATAATTAGTGGTAGATATCTGCAGGTACAATTACCAACTGCCTCCTGCAACGAAAAATCATACTTGTGGTGGAGCGAATATTTGGGCAGATATTAGTAGTAGTAGAGACTTATTCTGTTCAGGAGGATCATACTGTCCAACAAATACACTAAAAAATTCTTGCAGCAGCGGGTATTTGTCTTTTTTGCAACTTCCATTTTGACATTATTCTGGTAGTTGCAAACTTATTTCATCTTAAACACTACCTCCGTCTGTAAATAAGTCTTATTTCTTTTGTTGTCTTTAATAGTAAGCTTTGTTTTGACATACTGTTACAATGTAAGAATATGTAATGTCTGTTATATATTTCCAGATTGCTAGTAGCTATATTTATACACAAAATGATAGCCTAATTATAGGAAGAAAAACAGGGAGAGAGAAGCAGGGAAAGGAAAACATGTTAATATGTAACACATGCTAACACTCCCCCTCAAGTTAGTGTATCGTATACCCAACTTGAAACACAATGGATGAAATATCTTACCACTAAGACCCTTAGTTAGAATATCAGCTAGTTGATGTTCTGTTTTTACAAAAGGTAAACAAATAAGACCACTGGTTAACTTTTCTTTGATGAAGTATCTGTCAATCTCAATGTGCTTCTTCTATTGTGTTGTACTAGGTTATTTGCAATACTAATGGCTACCTTATTATCACAAAATAACTGCATAGGCTCTTTAGTTGTAACACCCAAATCTTCTAGTAAGGTTTGAAGCCATATTAGTTTACATATACCCAAGGTGATAACACGATATTCAGCCTCAGCACTAAATCTTGCCACCACGGACTGTTTCTTACTACGCCAAGTAATAAGATTACCTCCAACAAATGAATAGTAGCCTGATGTAGACCGACGATCCTCTATAGAGCCAGCCCAATTTGAGTCGAAAAAGTTTCGACTCTCATATAACCATTTGGTGCAAACAATAAACCTTTTCCAGGAGCAGACTTGATATACCTCAGAATTCTGTAAATAGTTTTCATGTGACAATGTCGAGGATCATGCATAAACTGATTCACTATACCCACAACATAAGATATATCGGGTCTAGTATGAGAGGGGTATATCAGTTGTCCCACCAAACGTTGATATCTTTCTCTATCGACCGTAGGTCCTGTGCCTCCTTCTAGATGATGATTAACTTCAATAGGAGAATCATTAGGCTTACATCCTAACATGCCAATTTCTGTTAAAAGATTAAGGACATACTTCCGTTGAGATAGAAAAATTCCACTGGAAGATCTTGCAACTTCAATACCAAGAAAATATTTCAAGGGACCAAGATCTTTGATCTCAAACTCTTTGGACAGACTCACTTTGAGATTAACTATCTCTTTTCTATTATCCCTTGTCACCACAATGTCATTAACATAAACAACAAGAATGATAGTCTTACCATTTATCTGTTTGACAAATAGAGTGTGATCTGCTTGACTCTGCTTGTACCCAAATCTTATCATTGCTTTATGGAATCTACCGAACCAGGCTCTAGGAGATTACTTCAAACCATATAAAGCCTTTCGTAGTTTACAAACCTTACCCTTGGTGACAGATGAAGCAAAACCAGAAGGTATTTTCATGTATATTTCTTCTTCCAAGTCACCATGAAAGAATGCATTTTTCACATCCAATTGTTGAATATCCCAGCCGAAATTCGTTGCACATGAGATTATGGTACGAACAGAGTTCATCTTGCCACAGGAGCAAATGTCTCCTGATAATCAATCCCATGTGTTTGAGTATACCCAAATCTTATCATTGCTTTATGGAATCTACCGAACCAGGCTCTGGGAGATTGCTTCAAACCATATAAAGCCTTTCGCAGTTTACAAACCTTACCCTTGGTGACAGATGAAGCAAAACCAGAAGGTATTTCCATGTATACTTCTTCTTCCAAGTCACCATGAAAGAATGCATTTTTCACATCCAATTGTTGAATATCCCAGCCGAAGTTCGTTGCACATGAGATTATGGTACGAGCAGAGTTCATCTTGCCACAGGAGCAAATGTCTCCTGGTAATCAATCCCATGTGTTTGAGTATACCTTTTTGCAACTAGCCTGACTTTGAGTCTCTCAACTGTCTTATCTGGCTTCTGTTTAACTGTATATACCCATTTGCAACCAACTGGTTTTTTCCATAAGGAGAGTAACTAGTTCCTATGTATCATTCTTTTTCAGGGCATTCATCTCCTCAATCATAGCATGTTTCCAATTCTCATCACTGATTTCTTCTTTCCACCCATGAGGAATAGATATCGAAGACAATGAAGAAACAAAGGAGTGGTAGGACACAGATAATTTATTATAAGTTAACAAATTAGAGATAGGGTGTTGAGTACAAGATCGAACCCTTTTTCTAAGAGCAATAGAAATGTCAATATCGTGAGAAAAATAAGTAGGATTAAGGATTCTCACCGTTAGCATTGTCAAGACCAGGTTTAGAGCAAGGTTGGTATAGTGGTGCAGAAATGGTGATCTTATTCTTGCCTTTTCGAACATAGGTCCTCAACTCAGGCTCAGGCTTAGGTAACTCCCCCTGTGTAGAATTATCAGAAACATCAACAGGAACAGGGAAAGGTAACTCCCCCTGTGTAGAATTATCAGAAACAATAATAGGAGCAGGGAAAGTAGAACTTGTAACCTCAGAAGGAAGCTTCTCCTCATCAATAACATCCTCCCCCTGAGGAGAAGGCGAAGAAGAATAAAAAGGTTTCAATTTCTAAAAGGTGACATCCCGAATGACAAAGACTTTGTTAGAAAGAGGATGATAACATTTATAACCTTTTTAAGTTGGAGAATAACCAATGAAAACACACCGAAGAACCTTGGGATCTAATTTTTTCCGAGTGGGAGATTTATCATGAACATAGCACACACACAACCAAAACTCGATGCGAAGGAGAAGGACTTGTCATATGTTGGAGGAAAGAGATAGGACTTTTGTGTCCAAGGATTCTAGAAGGAAGGTGGTGGATAAGGAATGTAATAGTCAGAACCGCATCGCCCCATAGAAATTTAGGGGTTGTCATTGTGAACATAAGAGTGCGGGCGACCTTTAGTAAGTGTCGATTTTTTCTTTCCGCTACTCCATTTTGTTCTGGAGTTTTGACACATGAGGTTTGAAGAATGATGCCATGCTGAGAGAGGTAAGATTCAAAAGCATGATTATTACGATATTCACGACCATTATCACTATGGAGAATTTTGACTCTAGCGTTAAATTGGGTTTGAATCATTTTATAAAAGTCCTGAAAACAATCAAACACTTTATTTTTGGAATGCAAAAAGTAAATCCAAGTGACACGAGAATGACAATCAATAAAGCTAACAAACCATCTAAAACCAAAACGGGAAATAACCCGAGAGAGTCCCCACACATCAGTATGGATAATAACAAAATGCTTAGAATGACGACTGTTAATAGCAGAATAAGTTGAACGTTTGTGTCTACCAAATTCACATGGTTCACACAAAAACTGAGTTTTGTTACATTGCTTAACTAAAGATGGAAATAAAGACTCCAATATTGAAAAGGAAGGATGACCCAAACGACGATGCCTTTGAAGGAGAGAGGTTAGACTTGAGTCAGAAGTAGAGTGGAGAGCTTGAGTAGAGAACATGTTAGATGAGAGAATATTTAAATAATAGAGACCATCAACTGCACTACCACTGCCAATCTTCTACCCCGACACCAAGTCCTGAAAAACACAATGATTTGGAAAAAAGGTTACTGAACAGTGTAGAGATGTAAAAAGACGTTGGACATATAATAAATTTGCAGTAAATGAAGGGATATGGAGAACAGATGATAATGTCAATGAAGGGGTACAAACTACAGAACCACTCCTCGGAGATCGAAGACAAGGAGCCATCAGCTAATCAAACCTTGTCTTTTCCAGAGCGGGGCGTGTATGAAGTAAAGAGGTTGGCGGACCTAGTCATATGCTCAGAGGCACCTGTGTTTATAATTCAACTACGGCAAGTGGATGAAACATGAAACGCATAAGGATGTATAACTGACTGGGCATAATGAGAGGAAGTAGGTTTGGAACAGAATTTCCGAAAAGCTGAGATTTTCTCAGGAGTGAGTGCAGAAGTAGTGTCTGTAGTACTGAATACATCAACAGAAAGTGGAGTAGACATGTAGGCATGGGATCCACGACCAGACCGACCTCCACGTCCTTTAGGACAGTCCATGAAGCTTAAAGCAGAGATCCCTGGTATGATTTTCCCCCACAATCATAGTCACATTTACGGGATTCCTTCTCAACAGGAGAAGGAATGGGAAAGACAGGTTTAGAATACAAAGCAATCATGGCTGATCGGCCAACAGGATTTAAATTTAGAACATTCATCCGACGTCTACTTTCCTCTTGCTGGACTCTAGCATGAGCCTCTTGCAATGATGAAAAAGATGTCTGACCAAGCAGCTGTGCTCGAACTTGATCAAATTCTATATTCAAACCGGCCAAGAAATCTACAACTCTATCTTCATTAACAAACTTTTAATAAGCAGTTGTATCTTCCAGACATTTGGCTGAAAAAATCCGGTAATGATTGAGCTCCTGCTAAAGTGCATTAATCTCTGAAAAATATTGTGCTACAGACTTCTCCCCTTGACCCAACTCACGGATTCGTTTACGGATGTCATATGTTTTAGACATATCACCAGAAACAGAGAAGGTTTGAGAGATAGCCTCTTAAAGTTCATATGCAGTGTCTAAGAACATGTAACTACTCCTCATATTGGGTTCCATTGAGTTAAAATTCCATGTTTTTATCATGGAGTTATCAGATTTCCATTCTTCTTGGGTCACACCTGTTTGTATAGGCAAGGTTGTTGTACCAGTGATGAAGTGTTGTATCTGGTTAGCTTTAATTGATATACAGCATGCTTGGGACCAAGCTAGATAATTGTTTCCATCCAGCTTAAATGGACTAAGAACCAAAGCAGAGTTGAGATGATGATTTCTAATCAACTGCCCTTTTATTTGTTTCAGTAGTACCAACACTATGAATGGAAATAGATTCTGTCATGGTGAGGTAATAGGAGAAACAAGAATTATCCAAGGAAATATTAACAAGGATAATTTACAGGCTCAAAAATAGCAGAGAATTTATTCTAGAGAGAAAAAACCAAATTAGTGTAGCTAATTTGTTCTTTAGAATTTGCTTTATATGAGCCCACTGAAAATAGCAGTAAAGGAAACCTTTAAGGAGCTAGCAGTAAGCACCAATTGGGCCAAACGAACTAACAGGAAGCTTAACACCAAACAAACCTGAATTTCTCTCTCTAAGACCACTGTAGATGGCAAGAGGAGAGAGAGACGACCACTGTGGGGAAAAAAACGCGCCGAAAAAAATCGTCGGAAAAGGTCTCACGCGCCGGTCAACGATGGAGAGTGGCGTCGGCAGTCCGACTAGTGGATGGGGCGTGGAGGCACGTGCGACAGTGGGTCGGAAAATTGAAAGTTCAGAGTTGGTCACCCGGCAATAGTAACCCAATTATGATCTCAATTTCTCTATATCTAATTGTTCAACTAGTTTTCTAATATAAACTAGGAATGACAGCGAAAAAGAAAAAAGAATCCTACTGATAAAGGATCAGGGCTCTGATACCATGTTACAATGTAAGAATATGCACTCTGTGTTATATATTTCCAGATTGCTAGTAGCTACATTTATACACAAAATGATAGCCTAAGAAGAAAAACAGGGAGAGAGAAGCAGGTAAAGGAAAACATGTTAATATGTGCATTCTAACACATATATATAAAAAAAATTCTCTCAAAAAAATTCTCTTTATAATGGAATTTTTCTATGAAGTTCAATATTGAAAAGACATTATTCAAAAAAATATTTTATGTTTAATCCATACCTTAATATTCAGAAAAACACTAAACAAATATTTAGGACACTCATTTTCAGACGAAGGGGATTCTTTGTTCATTCGAAAGTAGATTATGTGAGAAGTTCAAGATGAGCCCATTGTTTTACATTATTATGTATATTAGTAACTTCTTGCTTCCATTGTGCCATTTCTAGTGCTAATACTCTTCCTTTTCAATTTCAGGCATTATTGCCGGATGGGATCTACTTCTGAGAAGCGTAAGTTTCGTGCTGAGGTGTGCATTATCATATGCTACACAGAATAAAAACATTTCAATTTGGTCAAAGTGACGAAACGATGTATATCTATGCTCATATTGTTTTTGTTAATATTAACCCTATGACCTAAATTTTGAAGTTTTTTTTTTCTTCCAGTAATTCTGGATTTTAAAGTATTTACACTTCATGGCTTCATGGAGCATCTGACACTTAATGATCCACTTGCAGGATGTTTCAAGTTGACTTCTTGTGAACCCAACACCGAAAATCAAAATATACACACTTATGGAATAATGCTTATTGTAAGTTCTTCGATATACTTAAAGCACGCTATATTACTGTATTAAGATTCCCTGCTGGACTGAATACTACCAATACGGTTCTTAATGTTTTTGCAAAAATTATATTTTGACTCTTAGACTGAAATATTGAATGAGAGTAATAGAATTAGCAGCAGAGCAATAGTTCTAATAGGATTTGGCTCCCCTCCATTACACATTCTTTCCAAAAATTAGTAATAGAATTGTCAGATTACTTTCATTTTTGGAACAATTATGCTATTCAATATAATAAATTAGTTTACCGGTATCGATTTCAATTGTACTACCTATAACTATAAAAATATGGTGTATTGGATGGAATTGGAAAGAATGTGTAATGGAGGGTATCCAAATCCATTCTAACAGTAGAAGTATGATACTAATTTCATTGTTATTATCATTATTACAATTAGTAAGTTTTTGCTGTAATTACAGTTAGTAAGTTATGCAGCTAGTTTTATTAATTCTCTAAGTATGATGATCAAATTATGATAGCCATGTGACCTTGGCAATGACATTCCTAAAAAATGTCAAAACTCAAGAGTGTCTGATACTAAACTGTACATGCTCAAACTATATCTAATGTGCATACTGCAGCACTTCATCTTCTTCTTTTTTTTTTGGTTGGAAAGAAGTATGTCAATGGTTATTCTTATGAGACCAAAGCTATTAGATATCAATCTTAGAATTTTTCCTATGATGGACCAATATTAAAATTAGTGATTTATTTTTGAAAGCTGGATTGGTCGTTGCTCTATCTATCAAGGCAAACTGGTATCTGTTAAGAATTGTAGCTTCGTAGAGTCAAGATTGTTGTAGAAGACGTGACACGGGTGATCCCTGTCCTTAAGGTCTTTATTGCCCCAACCACGATCGGTTTGCTATGGGTTGCAGACGATATACCTCCAGGATATATGTCAAGACTTAGTGAATAATCCGTAATAGCAATTCACAGAAAATTCCAATTGAACACTACTTTGAAGTAGTTGTTTATTTGTAAGAAGAATTAGAGAAGATAGAAGAGAGAAAATACATATGTTAAAAGTTGATATCTTATATGTAAACTTATATCTCATATGCATATATCTCATCTTATGTGTATATATATCAACATATACATATAAACATATATACATGCATATATATTGTAAGTTACATATTATAACTATTAAATTATATTTAACTACACTTATTAGTACTAAATATGTAAGTTACATATTAGTAATAATTAGTAGTTAAATAGAATATGAATAGTTCTCACTATTTTTTCTTTTGTTCCAAAATAAGATTAGACTACAACATTTGTACTAGTAGTCTTTTCTATTAAATGAGACCAAGTAAAATAGTTTTATCAAACAACTTTGCACCTTATTAAATGTCTCACTATAAACACAAATCAAATGATTTCTACACAAATCAAATGAAGTTCTCTCTTATTTTTCTCAATTAGGGAAACGAATTACACCTTTATATTTACTTTCAATTATGTCTACTAATGGGTTTTATTCAAGCCCAAACTTGACAATAATTAAGTCTCCAAAATATAGAATAAGGTGCAATTTCTTTCAATCCCCCACTTGTTTGGAAAAACTATTTTTCATCCAAACAACTTTCTATCAAACAACTCCAAGGCATGTGTGCATAAAAGAGGGTGTGACGAACATTGAACCTTCCTTTAGTGTAAACAACCCAAAGTCACATCGAAGTTGAAGGTGTCCGTAGATTGAACCTCTACTTCTATATGATATAACAGGAATTGTCACACAAAATCCTCCTACCACGACGATTATTCTCAATTGTTTTGTGCTAATATGGCCATGCGCAATACCCTGTTTCATGAACCTCTAAGAGAGTAAACCACAACCCTCTATAAGAAGCGGCTCCACTTCTAGTTCATATAGGCAAAGTGTTTCACATGTGTTTCTGTTGCTAAGAACACAACAACTTTGTTAAGAGTATAACTCAGCCTCGATCGTGCAACAGACGTTACTATCTTATACTACATATGGAACCACATTGATAGTAACACAATCAGCAACTGTGACTTGTTTTTCCCATTGAACCTATAAACTAGGAGTAACCTAGGAATAGGTTGGGCTTTCCATCACCCCTGGCTCAAAGTGGTTTTAAGTTCCATATCACAAGTAGTTAAACTTACTAAGCTCTCGTCAAGTCTTAGTAATAAGATAAGTCAAGTCGTCACTTGACTTACTCTTAGACAAATATTATTATACATTCTTGTATCAATTGTCTAAAAAAAATTAAGTCTATGACCAACATGTCAAGACTTACCATTAAAGGTAATCTCATATATATGCTCTACACAAAATAATTTCATTATCACTTCATAATGAACTAAGCAATAGAAGTGGCCACAATTTGATGTTCTAACAACAAATTTCGATTCCATTTACTTTCTCCATTATATAAAGCAATAGTATTACTTGCTACTCCAAGTAAATTATATAATTCACAAAGAGTAATAATATATCCACCTACTTGTGGAAATATAAGAATATATTCACCTACTTGTGAATATTTTTTTACTTAATCAAGATCACAACCATCTATGAAAGATTAATAATTTGTATTTAATACAAATTTTCACCAACACAATATAGTGAAATAGGAGACTTCAGACTAGGCTACAAACATCAAGCATAGTTTGTAAGCGTAGAACAATGACAACCAAACGATCTTAGAGTGATATGCACCACCATCAAGTGTCAGACGACAAGGTCACTATGATCGTAGAATGACAACTCAGCAAGGTCACTACGATCGTAGAGTAACAACTCAGTCGATGCACCACTGTCAGACTACAAGATCACTACGAACGTAGAGTGACAACTCAGTGATCATAAAGCAGTTTTCAACTCTACGAACTAGCTCTACGAACCAACTCTACGAACCAACTCTATGATTGTAGAGTGCCAAAGCCAACTCATTGTAGAGTGCCAAAGCCAACTCTACAATTGTAGAGTGCCAAAAGTGCCAAAACCAACTCTATGATTGTAGAGTGCTAAAGCCAACTCTATGATTGTAGAGTGTTGTCAAAGCTAACTCTACGATTGTAGAGTGCCAAAGCCAACTCTACGATTGTAGAGTGCTGAAGCCAACTCTACAATTGTAGAGTGCCAAAACCAATTCTATGATTGTAGAGTGCTAAAGCCAACTCTATGATTATAGAGTGTCAAAGCCAACTCTACGATTGTAGAGTGCTGAAGCCAAAGCCAACTTTAAAACCACTAGTATACTAAGTTTAAAAACTGTAGGTAACATCTGATCTTATGCATTGCATATCAAACATAAGGCTCCCACTAGCGCATGTCTACTTTAGATTTGCAATAACTATATCAAAATTAACTTCCAGTGCACCACCACTATTAAAGAATTATTAAATTCTTCAATCTCAAGTTTATCAAACTTAGTCATCACAATTAAATTGGTTTAGTTGAAATTTTCACTATGTATTCACAAGATAATAAGATAAATTCTATTTTACAAGTTTTTCAACATAAAGACAAAATAGATATTTCTTAAACTCGTTTACGTTAACAATACTATGTAAAATGATCAACATATCATTAATATACACAAAACTATCACATTATAGTTTATACAATTATATTGTTAGTGTAAACATATAAATAATTCTATATCTGAGATAGAATCTCAAGGTAAATATGCACATAATATCACCTAATATGTATCCACTTTAATATTCATAACTTAGTTTTAATCTCACTATTGAACTAATTCACAATAAATATTTTGGATCATATTTAGGCTAATAAAATAGGTATTTTATTTACCAAATTATTATATTGATTTCCTTCACCAAATCAATATTGTTCTTTCTAGGTTCAGTTTAAAACTTTGAAGAACCTTAGATAATTAATTAAATTTGTGTTTCAAAGACTTTCATTTCATAGGATTACATAACCAAATTGAATCTCACAACAAGAAATTCACATGCCTTATTATTCTTACATAAATAAAATTATGCTCCAAATAGTTCAAAGGCCAAATTTAGTGCATAAATAAAAATCTTAAAGAATCACCCTCACACTTTTAAATAATTGAAATCTCATTGAAAAATTTCACTTCACAATATTATGCTTACTATTTAAAATAAATTTTAGATTAATTAACATTTTATGTAACAATGTTCCTATAAATATTACTTCCACATGAGAATATTAAGGAACACTTCTCAAAACAAAAAAATAAGTTCTTGTACATTTTATGTATTAGTTATTCATATAAAGATTACTTCAAAATAATAATCTTTTAGAATACCCCCACATAAGAAAAACAAGCTCTTATTTTCTGAAATACATAAAATCCCAAATCCAAAAATTATTTAACATGTGAACTTAAAAATATACATGTACAGTTTAATTTTAAGTATACCAACACGTAACACTTGACTCTATGTAAATAGTATAAAATTCATTATATACAAATTATAGCACAACTCATCATATTGCACAATAAATAAAATTAATTTATGTACAAAGCAAATAAAATTCACAAACATGAATTAGTATATCCTCAAGTATTTTCTTGTCCCAACTTGGATAGGAAATATCATAAACAATATATCTTTAACAATTACAAATATAGAATTCAAGACAATCTCATAATAATGTAAAATACTTGAACTTCACTATATTTATAAAAAGTCAAAAATAAAATGTTTATCTCAATTAGAATATACAAAATTAATATGATCACATTAAAAATTTACTACTTCTTGGATAAGTACACATAAAATAAATTAATATATACCAATTATGATTATCCCAAAATACTACGAATAACATTTCTAAGTGTTTTCTCAACATCATAATCATATTGTATACAAGATTTACTCAACCAAATCTACTTCTACAATATCTCTACTAACTATTAGTTGATAATTAATTTATTATCCACAAACAAAGTAATTTATCCCAAAATTCATGCATACAAATACCAAGTAATATTACACACTAAATATTACCTCAAATTTTATATGCATAATTTTGTTCAAAAACATAAGTTTACTTTATTCTCAAAATAAATTAATTTACAACTAATTCGTTATACATAGAGAAAAGTAAATTTCTCAACTTTTACTACAACCACTAATAATAAATTAATTTCAATTAGTTTATAAGAATAATAATTTTCTTAACACTCATGCATATACACATTTAGCAATATTATCTACTCAAAAAATATTACTAGTCAATATATATGCACAAGTTAAAGTTTGTTCCACCATGAACAATTAATTATCTTCAAATCAAATAAAACTAATCAAATTAATTTATTATATAAGATTATAAGTAAAATAATACTTAACATGCAAGTATCATCAACACATGATATAGTGCATAAAACATACACTTTCAAGTACATCCAATTACAAAATGATACACAATTATCATTTATAAAATAAAGGCAAACGTTAAAAACATACCTTTTGGAATTAAATTCGAAAAACACCATAATCTCTTTAGAAAATTTCTATGCATCAACATTTGGTGTTTTTCCATGATGACACTTCATCTTCTCCACATCATTTACAAACTTGTAAATTTCACTTTCATTTTTCTCCATTTTCTACAAATGGTTGCCAACAAAAATAATTAATAAAATATCTCAAAATATAACTAATTGTAATGACAATTTCATTGGTGAAATAGAAAAAAGAAAAATATCACTTATCTTTGAAAATCGTGTTGTCTTCCATCTCACCAAAATCATGACTCCAACAAATAAAATAAAGACCTTAAGCTTGTTAAGAATTGTAGCTTCGTAGAGTCAAGATTGTTGTAAAAGACGTGACACGGGTGATCTCTGTCCTTAAGGTCTTTATCGCCCCCACCACGATCAGTTTGCTATGAGTTGCAGACGATATACCTCCAGGATATATGTCAAGACTTAGTGAATAATCCGTAATAGCAATTCACAGAAAATTCCAATTGAATACTACTTTGAAGTAGTTGTTTATTTGTAAGAAGAATTAGAGAAGATAGAAGAGAGAAAGTACATATGTTAAAAGTTGATATCTTATATGTAAACTTATATCTCATATGCATATATCTCATCTTATGTGTATATATATCAACATATACATATAAACATATATACATGCATATATATTGTAAGTTACATATTATAACTATTAAATTATATTTAACTACACTTATTAGTACTAAATATGTAAGTTACATATTAGTAATAATTAGTAGTTAAATAGAATATGAATAGTTCTCACTATTTTTTCTTTTGTTCCAAAATAAGATTAGACTACAACATTTGTATTAGTAGTCCTTTCTATTAAATGAGACTAAGTAAAATAGTTTTATCAAACAACTTTGCACCTTATTAAATGTCTCACTATAGACACAAATCAAATGATTTCTACACAAATCAAATGAAGTTCTCTCTTATTTTCCTCAATTAGGAAAACGAATTACACCTTTATATTTACTTCAATTATGTCTACTAATGGATTTTATTCAAGCCCAAACTTGACAATAATTAAGTCTCCAAAATATAGAATAAGGTGCAATTTCTTTCAGTATCCCTCCTAATGGTTGTGATGAGTACATATGGGATTAAGGTACACCTACGTGACCTAAACCGTGGTGTATTGACAAGGAGAGAGGAAGGTAATAGGGATTGTCTTCTTGATGTGTTTTTCAACACTTAGGAAGATGTGACTAAAAATAATAATGTAGGACTGCTCTGACAATCTTAAGAAATTCCATCTCATCAAGGAGTGCATTACGGCTAGTGAAGAGTTGTATAAATCCCAACCAATTCTCATTTCTCTAAGTCGTGCTTACTTATGGTGATGTCATATATATGATATACCCTTAAATATCATTGCAGGCATTCCATTCATGATAGTTCAAATTATGTACTCCCTCCGCTCCAAAATTAGTGATACATTTTCCTTTTTAGTCTGTTCCAAAATTAGAGATATATTTCTTATTTTAGAATATAAAGTAATATGAAGTTCTTAACATGTCGTTACTTTTATTCTTAGTTGATTGAGTACTATCATGCCACCATTATTACAATTCTAGCTAATGTTAGGTATATGATTTGAAAAATAAAGAAATCTTAAAATCGTTGTTTTACAAATGTATCTCAAATATTGGAATGGAGGGAGTAGTTGTTTAAATATTATTAACAATAAAAAATCATCACTTGTCATTGCAGGCTGCTTTAAGTACTCTTCTGCTCATCATTTACAATTGTTCTGACCAAGTTCTCACCACTCGGGAAAGGAGACTAGCCAAATCTAGAGAAAAGGCAGCAAGAAGCGCACATGAGAAAGCGAAGGCACGTGAAAGGTGGAAATCTGCAAAAGATGCTGCTAAGAAGCATGCGACTGGATTGCAAGCTCAAATATCTCGTACGTTTTCTCGTCAGAAAAGTACCAAGCACCCTGAAGAAACTAGAATTGAAGTGGATGATGATCAATCACTATTTCAGCACCAGATAACTTCAAGAGCATCTCAGCAACCCTCTGCTGCTTTTCAAGGAAAGAAAAGGGATCCAAGTGATCTAATGAAGATGATGCATGCAATTGAGGTAGACCCTGATAATTTCAGTTTGGAGAGTGGATATAAAGATACAAAAAAGAAAGTGCCAAAGGAAAAGCAAATTCATACTCATAGCCAGATTTTCAACTACGCTTATTCTCAACTTGAAAAAGAGAAAGCTCTCCAGCAGCAGAACAAGAACCTTACCTTCTCAGGGGTAATTAAAATGGCTACAAATACTGAAATAAGAAAACGACCTGAAATAGAGATTGCTTTCAGGGATTTAACCCTTACTTTGAAAGGGACAAGCAAACAAATTTTGAAGTGTGTTACTGGAAAAATCATGCCTGGACGAATAACTGCTTTCATGGGCCCATCAGGTGCTGGAAAAACAACATTTCTTTCTGCTTTGGCAGGAAAAGCAGTTGGCTGTACAATTACTGGTTCAATTCTTATCAATGGAAAGGCAGCATCAATCCACTCATATAAAAGAATCACTGGGTTTGTGCCGCAGGATGATGTTGTACATGGAAACTTGACCGTAGAAGAGAATATCTGGTTCAGTGCAAGTTGCAGGTATGATCACATTCCAACTGTAATTTTTGTCTAATACCTCAATTTTTTTTAATTCAAGTGCGACATTGAATCATTCTTGTTAATTTTAGAGGAAACTTATTTAGCATTTGATCAACCTATTTTCAAATTCCTTACAATTTTTTCCATTATTCTGTGGATATAATATTATGTTTCACCGCATCCAAGAAACACACGTTACCCTAGCTTGACAAATTAAAGCATGTTATTTTGAAGTTCTCATTCTAGTTTGACATGCACAAGAAGCTTACTTGAGCAAACTTTCTCGTGTGGGCTCAAAGAGGACTTCTGTGTATTCATTAAACCTGCTTTGTTATCAACATGCTCTTACTATCATGACCTTATGTCATGCCCTTGCCCTCTGTTACCGTAACTTATTCATTTATGAAAGTTCCAACAAAACTGAGAATGGATGGGTGCATGATATGAAGATTCTACAGTTTTATGCGCTAAAGTATTCCATCTTCCTTGAAAAGGTCAAAGGAATTATGTTTGAAAGTTCATTCATTCCTTGTTTCTGTATTTTCTGCTATTAGCATTCTCTTTTTTTTCTGTGGGTCACTTGTTATTATTTAAAGGCTTGGAATTATTACTATTGCTCTTGTTTGTCTTTAATCTCTCTGCATTGCCATCCTCTCCTCTGATACTTCTTTTTCTATATTGTACAAATGTTCTTTTACTTATTGACCAGTTTTCCTTTTCTTTTGATTTGTGAAGACTGTCTGCAGACTTGCCAAAGCCAGATAAAGTTCTGATTGTTGAAAGAGTTATCGAGTCCTTGGGTTTGCAGGCAGTACGGAATTCCTTAGTTGGAACAGTAGAAAAGCGAGGAATCTCTGGAGGCCAGAGGAAGCGAGTAAATGTTGGGCTCGAAATGGTGATGGAACCTTCACTTCTGATCTTAGATGAACCCACATCTGGTTTGGACAGTTCATCTTCCCAGCTACTTCTCAGAGCACTTCGACGTGAAGCTCTTGAAAGGGTGAACATTTGCATGGTTGTCCACCAACCAAGGTAATAATTACAATGACAAGACTGAAAATCCCAGAAAGTTTATTCATATGCATCCCTAATCTGTTCCTTTTTTATTTATGACCTAAAACTCATCGACAGTTGAACCATTCAATTTGGAAGGCATGTTAATATGAGTATCAGTTTATTCATCAAGTCCTCTTCTTTAGGCATGACAACAGCTTAAGCTTGTACATATAGTTTGCAATTTTGTATGCATGTGTACCAGAACTAAGATCATTTTAAATCTTTCAAACGTGAGCAAGTAGATATGAGCAATCAACATGCACTCTATATTATCAGCAGTGATGCATCTATTAAGTGTTTATATTAGTTTCTATTTTGAGGTAGGCCTTTAGACAAAATGAGAATCTATAAATAGTTCGCAATGGCTACAATCTAAGTGAAAAGAAAGAAGGTTATATGTTTCGTTCCTATAACACACACACACACACGTCATTTTCACTAACATGTAGTTAATTTTCTTTTTCAGCTACACCTTGTTCTATATGTTTGATGATTTGGTACTTCTAGCAAAAGGTGGTCTTACAGTTTATCATGGACCAATAAGGAATGTTGAAGAATACTTTGCAGGAATTGGAATCAATGTCCCAGAGCGTGTTAATCCTCCTGACCACTTTATTGATGTTTTGGAAGGGTTGGTTAAACCAGATTCAGGTGTGAATTATAAAGAGCTTCCTATCAGATGGATGCTTCATAATGATTATCCAATACCTCCTGATATGCAACAGAGTTCTGCTGGACTTGCTATGACCTCACAAGGCTCAGATTTAGTTTACCGATTTAGCTCTGAAGATAACATAACAATTGAGCATTCCTTTGCTGGAGAAATTTGGCAGGATGTGAGGTGTAATGTGGAGCTGCAGCGAGACATTATACGGCACAACTTCTTAAGGTCTAAGGATTTATCCAACAGGAGAACTCCGGGTGTTCTCCTTCAATACAAATACTTCCTTGGGAGGTAGATAGCTGTAATCCTTTCATTCAGTATTTCTTTTTCATCCTCGTTTAGGCTCCTCTGCATGATGAACACTTTTTTCTCCTTTGAAACAGCACCCCCCCTCCCTGCGGGGGTGGGGGGTTGGGGGTGGGTGGTTTACACACTTTTCTCCTTTTTTTTCTTTATGGGCATAGTATGCTAACAACTCTAATAAACTACATTTTTGGTTCACAATGTGAACAAAAAAAAAGCAGTATGTCTGGTGGATAGTTTAAATATAACCATAAAAGAAGAGGAGGTTGCCTGAATGATTCCCACATCATAACTAAGTTTTTTATGACTTCCTCTGGGGTTTGTATTTGCAAAGTGTTATACTTGTAGTTTGTTTTGCAGAGTCAACATATTAGTAGAAGGGTGGAGGTTTGATATGAATAAATTTAAAATTAGTTGATGCCATATTTATTTTTTGTTTGGGTAAATAATTGAATGATGTTATCTTGTGTATTTTTAATTTTTAAACACCAAGGCATGCCAATTCTAAGTTGACTTGGCGGTTAGCAACATGTTGAACTTAATGTGAATCAGAGTTAGTACGCAATACTAATGGCATAGACTTTGGTCTAAGTTTTAGTTTTAGTTAGATGTGGAAGGGGGCTGGTTGTTAATTGTAAATCTTCTCATTACAACGAGCAATTGCTTTATGTTTCATTCATTCTTTCTTTGTGCCTTTAAAATTTGCAGGTTTGGTAAGCAGCGATTACGGGAAGCTAGGATACAAGCAGTAGATTATCTCATCTTATTACTTGCAGGAGCCTGCTTAGGATCTGTTACTAAATTCAGTGATGAAACGTTTGGGGCACCTGGTTATACATACACCATCATTGCTGTCTGTAAGTTAAAGACCACTCAGCAAGCTACTTTTATGTTTGTTTTCTCCTTTAAATTTGTCAATAAAGAGAATCAGAATTACTAGCAGAAAAGTTGGTCGACTATTATTGCCTCCTTTTGACTTGTATGACTTGCAATGAGTTGTGTGAATAATAAACTCTGGTCTTCGTCCGTGGATAGTAAATACATATGACAAAAGAACATAATAATTTCGGAGTAGGAATTCATAGTTAGTCCAACAATTATATTTTAATTCTTATATAACACCTTCACGGTTTCTCCCTACTTATATACATGTTAATTTTTAATCTATTTTTCACTTGTTCTTGTTTTTATTTTCATTCAGCTCTTCTATGCAAAATCGCGGCTTTGAGAACATTTTCTCTGGACAAGTTACAGTATCGGAGAGAGAGTGCTTCTGGCATTAGCAGTTTGGCTCATTTTCTAGCAAAAGATACAGTAGACCATTTCAATACAGTGATTAAGCCTGTGGTGTATCTTTCGATGTTTTATTTCTTTAGCAACCCTAGATCTTCCTTCACAGATAATTATGTTGTCTTGCTCTGCCTTGTGTATTGCGTGACTGGTATGGCATATATCTTGGCCATTTTCCTCGAACCTGGTCCATCCCAGCTGGTGAGTAATAGAAGTTTACATTATTATAAATTTGAGTTACCTCACTTTTTTATTAAAACATTTACAAGCTAATTTCATCTCTTGCAGCTTTCGGTACTTCTTCCTGTTATTTTGACTCTCATAGCTACTCAGAATAGGACTACTGAAATTGTGAGGAAACTGGCAAACTTATGCTACACAAAATGGGCCTTGGAAGCATTCGTAATCGCTAACGCTGAAAGGTATGATAAAAATTTCTCTTATAACTGTTAGGCAACTTGGTTAGTCGAGCTTGTTGTAGACTTGTAGGATGGGGCTTAAAGAAAATTCTGAATTTTCAGTAGGTGTGGAAGAGGAAAGTTTGGGTGATGGATTGGTGCATTGAGTAGTGATTTTAATAGTAACTCTGGCTATATTTAAATGGAATCTTGTGGAGCAGTTTTTGTTGTTCCTTTCAGCTTTGCATGGGAGGGATTTTAAGTAGATTTCAAAAGATATCCTTCATCACTTCTTCTAGACAGCAGGGAGTAAGTCAACATATGACGGCTAAAATTTGTCCAGGAAGTGTTTAAAGAGTAGTGACTAGTGACCAAGAAATAAAGGAAGAAAAAGACAACCTTTTCTGGGACCTACCACATATCAAATATATTTGAAAGAGATAACACAACAAAAATAAAACAGTCCATTTTACATCTCAATCATACTCGACTCAATCAAGCCTTTTTAACCCAAACTTAGTTGAGGTATGGGGTAGGCTGAAAATGAATCCCACATATAATAAGGAATAGCAAATCATGAGTAAAGAAAAAAGAAAGTAATATAATAATAATAATAATAATAATAATAATAATAATAATAATAATAATAATAATAATAATAAGTTGTGAAGTTTTCCCCTTTGTTTCTGTATTTGAATCTGGTCATGGTTGTGCAGTTGATGCACAGAATTAAATTTTCTTCTTGTTCTGCCATGCATTCCCAGATTTAAGATGAGGTTTAGTAGAGTTTAATATATATTGTTATGCCAAATTATGAATTTAAGCTTTCAGAGCAAGTGATTGCCTAAAAAAGGATTTCTAAATGTAATCGTATACCTTAAAAATATGAGAACAGATTCCCCGTTGAGATCACAAAATCGTTATTGTATTGAACTAATAATTTTTTCTACTTGCAGGTATGATGGAGTGTGGTTGATTACTCGCTGTGGTGCACTTCAAAACGCCGGCTATAATCTTAATGATTGGGGTCTTCGTATATCCCTCCTCATCCTTGCTGGTGTTAGTTAGTCGAATCATAGCTTTCTGTGGTATGGTGACCTTCAAAAAGAAGTGAATTTCTGATATACCCTTCTAACATATAATAGCAGACATGGAGTTTCGAGATGCCTGTATTATCATGGCGTAACGGGAACGATCGTAATAGTATTTTGGTTGTAGGATAACACTTGTACACTACATATACAGAAGACATTATCTCCAAAAGAAATGCTGTATTTCCTAGGATTTTGATAAGGAGGCTTGGGATAGTTGAGGTATTTCTTTCTTTTTTTTCATACAAATTAGAAGTTGTATAGGCATTTCTATCACTTGAGATGAATTGAACATTCTGCTAAATTACAGTAGAAGTCATAGGGTATATATTCTGGATTTGGTCATGTATCAAATTGAAAAGGGGTTCAGATTGTTGGTGAATAAAAAATGAAGCATTGTTTTGCCATATCAGCATTCCATGGTAAGCTTCTATGGATTACAATTTTATGTAGTAATTAGAATTACTTGGAATAAAAGTTGTTGTGATTATGATTTGCTGCAGCTTGTAGCTTTTTACATAACTACATGGTGGATAATTTTTTTTTATTTATTTAGAATTTCATAACTGCACAGTTTGAGCTTTTTTTGAATTCCCATCTATGTAGCATCTTTATACTTGCCAATAATGAATGCAATACTACATATATATATATATATATATATATATATATATATATACATATAACATTTGGTTAGCAGTGCAAATATTTTCTGTTTCAAATATTTTGATTAAAATGATCAGAGTTTGTTTTTCATGTACGCTTTCAGATTCTCATTCTTGTATTCTCAGTTCCATCAGGGCCGGCCCTGAGAGAGTGTAGAAGAGACGACCACACAGGGCCCCCAAATTTTTTTTTTGTGTATATGTAAAAAATTGATTATGGAAGTTTGATTGATGATTTTGCAACAAAAAATGCAATAATGATGCTAGTGATCGTGTAAAATTTATTGTCCAGTTTTAGCTACCTTTTCTTTTTAATTAATAATTTATTAAAATTTTAGCTATATTTTTTTTAATTGATAATTTGTTACTCGACGTTGACATTTATTATTTTAATTAATGATGAATTTTGATATAAATTGTGCTTTATATATTGGTGCTGATAAAAAAATTAGTATTTTTATATGCGAGAAGGCCCCTATTTTTTTCTCGCACAGTACCTCTCCAAATTTTAGGACCGGCCCTGAGTTCCATCCCTTGTAGACTTGAATTCCTACAAAAGCTTTAAAAAGTTGTATTCTATATTCTTCATGATTCATCCATTGCCAAGGTTCTTTTACACACCCCTCCATGTACGAGATCATTGCAAAGATCACAAAGTGGCATATGCGACTTGATATCTGAGAATCGCTTGTTCCAAAACCACCAACGAGATTGGGTGCGTGACTAACACAGTTGATCCGGGACTTCTTGTATTACCTGACCTGTGTTATCCAATTTAAACAACTGTAAATCTAAAGGACTTCAAAACTAATTAGCTTAGCACTGTCAAATGAGACTGTAAGAATAAAGTGTGCAGATGCAAATTATTACAATTATTGCAACGAAATTTTGTAAGAACAGCGTCTCAAGTAGCTAGGACATGATATGGTTACTTTAAACAAGAGAAATTTTCTGAATCTAAAAATCATGATGTTTAAACATCGATCCATAATCACCCATTTGATGTATTTCTGATGTTCATGTGCCCTGTGCCCCCTCCCCGCCCCCCCCCCCCCCCCCCCCCCCCCCCATCCCCCCCCCCCCCCACCCCCAAATTATTTTTTTTTAATAATAATAAATCCCTAGAAAAATGTCTCAAACGCAACAAAAGAAAAAGGAAATGAAAACAATATTGGTAGTAGTATAAAAAAAAACTAATACCTCCGTCCCACAATAAGTGATTTTTTAGGTTTAATATTTTTTTCCAAAATAAGTGATGTGTTAGAATTCCAATACAAATTTTACAATATTTTCCCATATGTACCCTTATGCAACCAATGGTATTTATTGTTTATTTATTGAAAAGTTGAAAGGTTGAAGAAAGAGAAAGAGAGACCAAAAGGCAATAAAAAAAGTCTCAAACAAAACAAAGAAAGTATATTAAGGGTATTTTTGTCATTTTAACTTGTGTATTGGTATGTGTGATTTAAGCTAAAAAACCACTTATTATGGGACGGAGGTAGTATTTGATTTGCAGATTTCCATGTGCTAGTTGGGTCTCAAGAGGTGAAGAAAAAGTCGACTCAAGGTAAAGGGTCAAAGAAAAAGTTACCTAGGGTTGCCGATATCATAAGGCATATTCTCATTTCCATACAATGTCCCCTAAAAATTGAAGAGCCGGAACCCCTCTGATTTCTACATCAACCAGGGGTGCTTTTACCAATGTCAAGGCAGAGAGTTCTGGATCACCCTCTATCATGTTGAGAGAACGCATCTGATCCTGGATATGTGAATAGAGAAAATGAAATTGTCATTTCAGTCATCAGCAAATCAGAAAGGCAAAAGTCAAACAGTTTGTCCAAGCATACGAACAAATCTCCGCATTGGACTTTTGGTCGCATAAAACAGGTGCAAAGAAACAAAAAATTGAGCGATTTAAATTCTAATGCACTTTATTACTACTGCCGCACTCCGGCTTGTAGGTAGAAGTTTGCACAAATCAAACCACTAGAGGGGCCAACTAATAAGAAAATGGACACAGCACACCAAACCCAAAAAAGAATCCAGATAAAAGAGAAAACTTTAAGCCCTTATTATCTTTGACAAGTGTGATAATACAGAAAAAGGGAAAAAGAAAGAACAAGAATTAGAAAGAGAACAAGTTGGAAAGTATTTTTTGTCATAAAAAGCACTTTTGGCAGTCTGCTCGTAGAACCATTAGTACTATCAATGTAAACATGTCGAGTTTATAAAAGTGAATTTAATTTTATCAATATCATTGTTATCAGATTGTTCTTTTATGTGCTAAGGAAATAATAAAGATTTAGACTAACACTCGTAAAAGGGAAACTGATAAATCCACAACATATATTTCTACATGAAAACCGTCGCTATAGATCCTATAGCGACGGTATTTTCACCGTCGCTATACATCTATAGCGACACTTTTCATGTAAAAATATCAAAAAGTGTTGTATAAATATATCAATTTCCTAATTCTAAGGTGATAAACTATATACTCCCACCATTAGTCCATTCCTTTTTATTTGTCTTTTAAGAGAAAAATTTGTTCTTTTTTTATTTGTCGTTTGGATATTTGAAGGAAAGGTTAATGACTTAGGTTGTGTTTGATAAAACTGAATAATTATGATTTGAATGATTATGATGTCTTAATAAATTAGATCATCTGAATGGTTATGAAGTCTGAATCTAAAAAACTGTTTGATAACTAAAAAGTAAGTTGTCTCTTAATGACAATATTTTACCATTTTAAAGGGTAAAATTTTATTTAATAATTTTAAATATTCAATTTAATAAAAATGAGTGAATAATATTGTTGAATATACTTATATACAAAAAATTATCAAAAAAATTTAATTAAGAGGTTCCTCTTAATTATTAAGATTTTATTTTCTGTCTTACCGATTAAGAGGCATTTAGAGGAAACAAAAAAAAAACAGCATCATGCCTTTTGGCGAATAAGAGACGGCCCATTAAGAGGCAATCATATGTAAACAAACAGCACCTTAGTTTTCCATATTATCTCTAAAATATTAACTGCTAATTTATTTCTCTTTCATCTTTCCAATAAATTTTAGAAGGATAATATTGCAACTTTATACTCATTTTAATTAATTAGACTAAATATTAATTACGTTCCTTAATCTATGTGCTTTCTCCTAAAACATCAATTAAAAAAGAATGGAGGGAGTAGCTTTCTTTTGTTCTTCTTTAAGATATTATACAGGTATACAGTAATACCTTTCTCTTCATTGCACAGAACTTGCAGTCTGAGGTCGATGGGGGAAGAACCTGATTAACAATAAGCCTCTTGACAGGAACATTTTCCTTCTTCAGGGAAGCACACAACCTAGATGACTCACTAAGTGCCATAACCTTAAGAGAATAAATAAGAAGTGAGAGGTTAGATGTAACATTCTAGTTTAAAATTAATGAAGCAGATAAATGCAACAACTTGCTAAGCAGGGGGTTGATTTTTTGAACCAGTTGTTGGGAGTTAACATGCGTTTTTTGTTGTTAAAGAGTCTGATGGCTAACTCAAATAATGCAAATAATAGCAGCGAATATCTATCACACAAAAGGTAAAATAAAGTCTCTCATTGTCAAGAAGGCATTTACGCATTAAATCCTCTTCATGGGACAAGAAAATATTTCGAGTCTGCCCAAGTCAAAGCATTGCAGTTCCACAAAATGCTGTTACATTCGGGACTAGTTTTCCTCTTCTTTTGTTCTTTTTCCTTTTTCTTCTTTTTCGAGGAGCAAGAGGGGGAAGGATTATTACCGTGGGGATTGTTACAATGACAAATTCTGTTGACTCCTTGTCATGAAAAAGTTCTCGTACTTTTATCATCCTCTCCCTTAGTTTTTGTAGTTTATCAGCCTACATAAAAAGGAAAACACAAATGTTAGTCGTCATCTTGTACTACTAGAAACCACATTACCAGCCAAAGGGATTATCAGGCTTACAGCATCCTCCCGGGTTTCTTCTTGACCAAAGACAGATTTGATGGCTGAGGTAGCTGAAGATATCTTCTGTTTAAGCTGTAACAGGCAATATTGTGAATGAAGAAGTCAAAAAAGACAGAAAAATGCCAGAACTAGACAGTATACCTACACATTAGCTGAGGAGCTACCTACAAGTCCATATATGATCTTGTACGGCTGCCAAGGGTACCAGCTACCAAATGAACTACAATAATTAAGCCCCAAATTCAAAATACCCTAAAACCCAAACTTTTCACCAACTGTTTAGCCACAAAGGCTACCTAATCAGCCCCAGAACTTCTTCCTCACACTTGCACGCTGTAATGCATCCCAGCATTAACAGAGGTAAACAAAAAATCAATTCAAACTCACTCAAAAACATCTAACAAAACATAATTCAATCTGAAAATAAAATTATGAGCCTGAAAAGTAGGTGGCATTCAGTTGGGAGAAGCTTTGGCAGTTATTGGAACCATCGGCACTCAAAGAGTGAAGAAAAGAAAGATTATCATATAAACAGTAACCATCTCTTGAGGAAAGGCTAGGGAGAGGAACTTAAGTCAATAGTAAATTTAAAAGAACGCTCGGCACAGATGTTAAATCAACTTTCACAGCCACGATTATCCAACAAGCTAGACAAAAAGGCTCAGCGTAAATAGGGAACTCAATATCTAACCACTAAATCTCCCACAAGCTCTTCATGTTTTTTTTGTGAGCCACTTATTTTAAATATTTTGAAAATTCAGCTATACTTTAGATGCAATTACATTTTCCAGTAGAAATCTTAAGACACGTTGCAGTCTAGCATTTACAGAATAGTTAAGATTACTTTTTCCAGTAGAGGAAGTTTAGGACATTTTCTTGAACAAAAGACGTCTTAAATTTGGCTTGAGAAATTCACCTTCAAGATCTTTCCTATAGATGCATCCAAGAAGTCTGGCAAGGACAAAAGCCGTAGTGTATGACCCTGTGAAAGACACAGATATTCAAAAATTGACCTTTTCAATGAAATGACATAAAACTTTCATGTTTTTCTCACCGTGGGGGCAGTATCAAACACTATTCGGGTAAACATACTATATTCTTGTGATTCAAGAAATTGAATAACCTGCCAGGAGGTCAGATAATCAGTATTTCGCAGAAAGGAAAGGAAAACTTTAAGTCATGTTACCCTTCAAAACATAAGCAAAATCATAGACGCGTAAAGACTAAAACATGCCTTGGAAATCGCAATAGCTTCATCCAAGCCAGGAGGAGGTGTGTCCAGCAGCTCTCCTAGCTTCAGCTCTCCTAACTTCGTCAATCAAAATTCAAAAAGGTTAAAAGAAGTGGATAAGGTGTGCACCAAATTGGCATTCCACAATTTTAAATAATAGATAGCATGCAAAAAAAAATGTCAAGATTGAGAGGTCAAAATAGATGTTGGGTGGCACTCTTTTTAGTCCTCCATGACTCCCAAAGTTATTTACTAATGAGCAACATAAAGCGAATGACATGAAATGTAATTGTATCTAAATGCAAGTATGTGCGTGTGCAACTATAGGAAACAACAATAGTCAGTGGTAATGCAAACCAATTTTGAGCATTATTTTATATTAGCTATCAAAAACTTTAACAACAATCTATTATAAGTCATAATTTAAACGAGTAAAGGCCCTTCCTTTACTTGATCGATTGCTAAATAAATATCTACATTCAATAAACCGTCCATGATATCATATTTAAATTTCGTAGATCAGGAGAAGCAATTAACAATTAAAAAAATGTTACAACAAATAGAGTTCACCTGTTCTACAAGCATTCCTAGGCCCATTCCATCCATAAAGTCTTTGACTCCGGTTCCCCCATTTTTCTTGCTTGCGTTACGGAATTCTTCCCTAGCTTGATCAGGATTTATCTGTAATCAAAATTACAACTTACTCAGCACATGAGGCACTAAATCCATTATTAAAAGGAAAAGGAGGGGAAAAAGAAGTTTGTTAGTTATGGTATAACTAAGCATTGCATGAAATATGTGACTTAAGAATTAGCAGTATTATCAGTAAAGTTTCTGTACACACCTCAAGGGCAAATAGCGGAGACACAGGTCCTTCAACTGGTACAAGTGTCCCTCCAGTCAAATCCTAGGAAATAAGCATTTGCAGACAATAGGTCACATGTATTCTAGTACGAAAGATTAATTCCAAATGGATTTATAAAATGAACAAGTGGTAAAGGAAGCAGACAGAACTATCTACAACCTGTGCAAAAGAGTCGCTCAGAGAGTGTGCAGGATCAGTTGAAACCACTAGAGTGGGATGACCATTATTTGCAAATTTTACAGCAAGTGATGCAGCACAGCTCGTTTTTCCAACACCTCCCTTCCCCCCTAGCATGTAATATTTTCGTTGGGTCCCAGACACCATTTCATCAAACCCAGCAGTGGCTTCTGCAGGAGCAGCCACTGATCTAACTGCAGGAAATGGAATACTATGAGCAGTAGTCTTAATATAATCTAGCATTGCATGAAATTACACTTTCCTCTTTAAAAAAAGGTTATTTTATAAGCAATTGAGGCTAATTCACTGAAGCGAATCTCGATTTGAGGTGGAAATTCTACAACCTGAATTACAGGAAAAATATATTTTTGGTTGGACATTTGGCATACAGGACCTAACAGGCTTCCAAGTCATTTCATAAGAACAATGCTTCATCCGGAAATGTACTGCAAGTTGAGTAAGGAAATATCCAATCCTGTGTACCTCTATTTCTAATTTCATGCAAGGGCGAAGGTGATAGGCTGCATAAAATGGCATTGGCTCCAGAGCTGGGTAAAGAGCCCAGTCACCCCATACAAGCAATCTTTCAGACAAATAGCTACATATTTCCTTAACATATGTTTCATGTGTTCTCATATATGTGTTCTGTTTTAGCCATCAGTTGGCTCTTGATTTTAATTTCAAAGTCTTCAACTAGACCTGTTTCATCCCTCCTTACAAATTATATTCTGGTTATTCACCCAAGATACGAGTAATATTTATTTTTTACTAAAGCTATCAAAGTATGTTCTTTATTCATGTTGCTGCAACAGCAATTTAACAGAACAAACCGCAGAAACATGAATAAAACCATAGCTGCCCGATGGAGCTACATAGACAAGGGTAAGAAGGAGGCCCAAGTACAATAATATACAGTTGCGAATAGGGCTACAAACGAACCGAACTGTTCGCGAACCGGTTCGGTACGGTACGGTTCGGTTCCGTTCGAGTTTGACTTGCTCGCCTAGTCGAGTCGAGTTCGCACAAAGTGTTCCGTTCGATTGCTCGATCGAACATGTTCGCGAACTGTGTGGTTCGGTTCGTCTTTGTTCGCGAATAGTTCGAGTTCGGTTCGGTTCGGTTCGGTTCGGTAAGTTCGAGTTCGGTTCGATAAATTCGAGATCGGTTCGATAAGTTTGAGATCGGTTCGGTTCGATAGGTTCGAGTTTGGTTCGATAAGTTCGAGATCGATTCGATAAGTTCGAGATCGGTTCGAGTAGTTCGATTTCTTAATTACATGTTTAAATTGTTTCTAAAATTCTAAATATAAATACTTGGTTATTTCATATTAAATTCTGAAGTTTGTCTTATTAATAATTGTTAAATTTGTAGTTATTTTTTTTATTACCTAAACATCTTTTTTGTTTTTTTAATAATTTATTATAAGTAAACTTTTTTATTAAATAATTAATAAATAAATGTGTACTTCTTCACCTCTAAATTCTAATTTAATTAAAATAATTTTAATATTTTTATAAAATTTTGAACAATGATTGTTGGATTATTATAATTTACATCCCAAATAATTTAATAAATTATAAACCATGTCATAAAGCACATAAATAAAGTCATTAATCATCATGCAATAACAATTTGACATTAATTAAAGAATGATACAAATTACAATACAGTTGCTTACATGTACATGTGTTACTGAAATTGTCAAATCGAGATAGAGAATAGAGAAATCAAGTCTTCAATATACGTATCGAGACTTCAGTAATAGAGTAATAATTATTAAATTATTTACTGAATAATTTTGAAACTTTAAAAAACTATACATAAATTTGAAGATCAAAAATAAAAACTAGATATTAAATTTAAAAATTGTAAAAAAATTGAATATTAATTAAAAATGACAACAAAAGAAATACATTACTAATATTAAATTGTGAGTTTTTGATAATCATTTGTTTGTAGACTCTGCTTGAAGTGGTTGGACCTTGAAGAGTTGAAAGGATTTTCGATAGTAATATTTGATTGTCCATATTTGTAAATCAAGAATTTTTAAGTACTTTTAACTTTTAAGTTAATTATAACTTCTAAGTTCTAAGTAATAATTTTTGGTTTTAGTCTTTTTGGATGAATGATGATTACAATATTTGGTCTAATTTTTGATTAAATACTTAGACTCTTAGAGAAAATATTTTTTATTTATTTAACTATTTTTTGCTTCAGAGTTCTAAGTTTGTGTTCGTGAACAAATTTGTATTCGCGAACAAGTTCGTGTTCATGAACAAGTTTGTGTTCGTGAGCAAGTTTATGTTCGTGAACAAGTTTGTGTTTGTGAACAAGTTTGGTGTTCGTGAACATAATTTGTGTTCGCGAACAAGCATATGTTCGACTTGTTCGCGAACTCGATCATGTTCGCGAACACCAAACGATCCGAACTTGTACATAGTTATTGGTTCGATCAAGTTACTCGAACATGTTCGAGTTTGACTAAAAGTGTTCGAGTTCGACAAAGTTCGGTTTGGTTCGGTTTGTTTGCAGCTCTAGTTGCAAATAAGACACTAAGTCGAGAAGCTTTGACAAGTTACACCCAAATGCGTATCTCCAAATCAAATTCTAATTAAACCCACCCATTTGCTCTATATTATGCACACAAACCTTTCCAAGTATACTTTCCAAAAAATATTCTTCTTGCTGTGATTTTCATAATTTTTCTTTGCAAATTCTGCTTACATATCCCGAAAGGTTCTTATTACTAAACACAAAAACTTGTTTAAAAATAACGATAACATTTCTTGAAACTGACTCACTAAAGTGTGAAATTAGAATTATCAAACTATATTTTCAAACCCATAACTGATAAAGGACAGAATATCTCCCACACACAACACACACCAAAGCGCACACAAAGAAAACAAACAAAACAAAGAGGAACCAGAGGACCCATTTAGAATTACAGCCGAATTAATTAAAAAACCAGCAGAAAATAAAATTAAGTAAAAACCCAGTAATAATCACATTAATACAAACTGAAAATAATGGGTATGCCAAACAATATCAAAGATTGGCACTATATCAAACAAAGAGGGATTATATAATAATAGCACTAATTATACGGCAGAATTGAAGCTGTGCACCTTGAAGTGACTTTCTTGGCTGATTTATTGCGATGGAAAGAGGGTGAAAGCTGGAGCTGAAGCTTGTTTTGAACTTCAAGAGAGAAAAAGGGGAATGGGTTTTGGGTGAGTGAGGAAGAATACCCACTAGTGCCGAGTTTATTGATGAGAGACGAAAATTCACTGAAGCAGAAGAATTAACCGCATATGATGTTGTCCCCATTTTTCTGTATTTCTTTCTGGTACGAATATAAGAGAGAGAGAGAGAGAGAGAGAGAGAGAGAGGAGCGTAGTGGAGTAAAGATTAAAAAACCGGTTTCCTCAGTTGAAAGAAACGGGATTTGTCCAGTGGATTGCAAATTTGGCCCTCTTATTTGTCAAATTTTGCAAAAATATCCCTTAAATAAAATTTAGCCCAAGTCTTCCTCATAATTCATAAATACATTAGTTACACAAAAAACAGTTTCTTAGTATTGGAATGTGATTTGATGGGTCTGAGGGGTTCGAGGGATTCGTGTTACGTGGCAGAATATTTCAATCAAGAGGTTTGACATTCTAAGAAATCTTCAGTCTGATTTCCTTATCCTAATTGATTTCATACTTTTAAGAAATCTAATTCAATTACGAAGTTAATAGTTATAAGGGAACTTTACATAGGACTCATATTCCTACTCGGGGAAGGGCGCATAAAATTAAGGAGGTGTGATCTGATGGACTAAAATAAAATCGTGTATTTACTTTTTGGAGTAGTAAGGTCAGATAAATGAAAGACTTTATTTTTATTGAAAGAACTAAAGGACTATAAATAGGCAATACATCAGCTAACAAACCAATAAAATAGCAACCACTTCTACCATTAAGAACATGTTAATAAAGCAGTAAACACTGAGCTAAAACGTGGCTTCAACAAGAGCCACAAAAAACTCCTAAATAAAAGACACTCCTAAATAGTAGATCTTCTCCTATTGAATAGGTCAGTACCTCTTTATTTGAAAATAATAGTAAACACCAACACCCTCCCTTAAGCAAATTTGTTCATAAAACAATTTAGAAATATGATCTTAACAGAATGCAACATTTTGCATTGCCCTTCCTGGAACAGCATCCCTTGAAGAACAAAGTTCAAGCATGCTTCGAAACTTCAGAAATGCAGTGGGCTTAAGAGGCTTGGTTAAAATATCAGCAACATGTTCTTCACTTTTGCAAAACACCAAATTAATAACTCCATCCTTACATAAGTCACGCAAGAAGTGATACCTCACATCAATATGTTTGTTTCTCCCATGGAGAATTGGATTTTTTGAAAGCTTTATTACTGACGTATTATCACAGTATGTCAGCGTTGGGTTTGTTGTTGATTGCTTAAAGTTTCCAATAACCTTCGTAACCAAATGACTTGACAAAAGCTCGATGCTACAGCAACAAACTCAGCCTCAGTAGTTGACAATGTTACTATTTGTTACTTTTTTGAGACTAGATTACAGCTCCAGAATTTAGCATGAACACGGCTCCCGAAGTACTCTTACAATCATCGAGAGCTCCAACATAATCACTATCTAAATACCCAAGCAGACTTGTCTTTTCACCATGTTTATACAGAATTCCAAAATCTGTTGTCCCTTTCAAGTAATGAAAGATTCTTTTTGCAGCCAAGAGATGAACTTCAATTGGATTCTCCATGTACCTGCTTATTAAATTGATAGTATGCATGATGTCTGGCCTTGTAGAAGTTAAATACATGAGACTTCCAACTATTTGCTTGAACAAAGTTGTATCCACCCTTTTTCCTGCTCCAGCCTTCGAGAGTTTGAGGCCTACTTCAGTTGGGGTGGTGACAGAATTACACTATTTCATCATAAACCTGTCCAAAATTTCTAGAGCATACTTCTTGTTAGTTCTCAGTAGGCACACAATAGATCTAGAAGGGGGGGTTGAATAGATCCTTTTTGATTTCAAATACTTTTCCAGTTTATTTTGTATTGCTAATGAATTAGTATATGACAAACATAAGAATCTTTTCAAGCATAGCAGAATAAGTAAAAAATCCCCTTCATTGATATTCATAAACATTCATACATTGTTCATGGAGTTAGTTTAGTTGTAAGTAGTTAATACATACATAGCAGTTAGGTACATAATGTAAATGGCATAAAGTAAATGACAGAATGTAAAAGACACAAGGGATTTTAAGTGGTTCAGAGACTCAAGCTCCTAATCCACTCTTCTGTTTCTCTAGCACGAAATCCACTAAGGAAAGGGCAGCACCCTGAATCACTAAGATTCCTTCAAGGCCAGCAGCCTTGGAACTTCAGTTCACTAAGAACTCTTCAAACCCAGCAGGCTTGGAACTCTTCTAGTTCACTAAGAACTCTTCAAGGCCAGTAGCCTTGGAACTCCAGTTCTCTATGAACTCTTCTAGCCCAGCAGGCTTGGAACTTTATTTAGTCCCTCCGGACAAGGACCCCTCAGGCCCTGGCTACTTGTTGTTGTTGTTGTTGTTGTTGTTGTTTGTGCCTTGCTGCTAAGATGTCTTGAAGCTTTATCATCTCAGGTACTTAGCAACTTGGAATGGTCCTCTTTGCATTCTACGTAAAGTCTGGACCACTTCTCCTTTGGTGCAGCTGAGCTTCTTTCTGTTCTGCTCATCTTCATCTGATGTCAGCTGTGCACCATCACCATCCGGGTTTGCTAAGGCTTGACATTGCTGGTCCATTTCTTCTGGTCCTTAGCATTCCCTGAACCTTTCTTGAATGATATGTAGACATGGTTCTGCATCTTTTCCTTTTCAGCTTCTGGTTCTTCATGATGATCTTTAGTGTGGCTCTTAGGATCTTCTTTCTACTCAGCCACTTTTCTGAATGTTCTCTTCATGGCCTTCTCGGCTCTCAGCTTAGCTGCCATTTTCAATGACATCCTCATCGTTGTTAAGTGAAGCCTTAGTCTGTTGAGGCCCTTCTTTAAATCTGCTTCACTTCCACTTTTGTAGTCTCACTGCCACTGAGACTTGTTCTGTTCAGCTCTGGTGGAACTCGTAGAGTCAACAATATAACATTCCAACAACTCAACGATTCTGCAACTTAAAACCCTTGATCTTTGAAGCTTCATCTGTTAAATACCCTTACATGATCCTCCCGTTGGAAAATAGCCGTTGGAAGCTTTTTGAATTGCTTCGCAGATCTCGAGTTATTTGGTGCAGACTGCTGATGTGACATGGCAACTCCTTTATAACTTTACTGACACAGCAGTCTGCTACTTCACCTACCGCCTTAGAGATGTCACATTTCCGTGTCAGGCTGGTAGTCACATTTATTTCTCCTTTCTGATTCCTTGATTCGAATCTACAGGAGTTGTCCTTCTGCATCGATGCTCTCAATTAGCAACGTTCGAATATCAATCTTCAGATTAAACCGTTGCCAATGCTTTAATCTTCAGATGGCCGAACTCTACGATTCAGATGCAGATGTTCTTGGACCTTGATCGTAGTGTGTCTTATTGAATGTTGCTCATAGTCTGGTTAGAGACAACACTACGATTATGAAGAGTGTTCTTTGGATATGTAATGTAGAATGCCTCTTCCTTCACTTGTGTAGGGCTTCAACACTTCTGCTTGCCTTGACTGATCTCAGGAACTGATAGCTTGACTTATTGCTCTGGCCCCTTCTGAATATCAAGACACATCAGATTTGTGGCATACCCAGCTCTCTTTCTCCTGGTGATCTCCCGTTCACCTATCATCAATGGTCTGACCCATGCTTAATCACTTTTGTCTTGTTCTTCATAAGCTGGCTAGTATCTCTGTGTAAACTGCATTAGTTCCTGCTTTGTTTGGCAAACACTACGATCCTGGTTAATCCCAAGATCGTTGTCTTCTGTTCTCTTGACAGCTACTGCACTTGCTGACTTTCTTTAGTCAGTCACTATATCTAAAGTCTTCTTCTGATTTGTTTGTGGAAGACTTCATCTTGAATGGCTTCACAACTCAATCAGGATGTTGATTGAGTTGGTGCTTAGATCTTCTGTTTGCTTGCATGTCATTCGTTGAGTGCTCTCTGGGTTCCTTCAGGTGAAATGTATCTTTGCAGCCCAGACTAGAGGCTTCATACTTTGGATATTTTGGGAGTGCTTATTTGTTGAGAATCGTGTTGACACTACGATTCTGCCTTGGCGTTGTGAGCATATTTGTTGAAGCCTTAGTTCTGCAGACTACGATTGAGCTTTGGTTCCGTAGACACTACGACTTCGAGATCAGACCTTGACAGACTACGATTTCTACCTTCATGCTTGCTGTCCTTGTCTGATCTGGCTCGACTACGATCTCTGCCTTTAATATGATCAGTAGACTCCACTACTTCAAGTGTGGCCTACGATTCTTGACTTAGCTTTGGCAGGCGCTCAGTCGGCTCTTAGAGAAGCTGTCTCTACGATTCTGAACATGACTTCCTCAGCAGACTACGGCTCTGAGAAAGTTCTTCTCGACACACTACGATCCTTCCTTGTCTCTCTTGGTATACTACAAACTCCGAGATCTACTATCCTTGCAGACTACGATTCTGCCTTGATAGTTCTCGAGTCTTCCTTGTCTCTCCTGGTAGACTACGATGGCTGGTGCAGTGCTCGATGGTCAGACATGCCTATCTATTACATTATATAAGATTAACCTAACAAGTTTGATCTTTCTATTTCTAGTCCTTGTACATAATTCCTTTTGAAATACTTTACAAAGCTGTTTTGTTTATGTAGGATCAACCTAACACATTTGATCAATTCATTCTAAGTCCTTGTACATATATTCCTATTATCTATCAAAGGACTTTACAGCTTTCATTAATGCAATCATACTTGCATATTCATTCATTTGTATCATAATCACATCTTATATAAATAGGAATAAAATTCTCATGTATATTCCTAACACTTCTTTTAGGAGATGAAAATACCAATAGATGATTGCACTACCTCAATGCCAAGAAAATAGTTCATTAATCCCAAATTAGTCATATCAAATTCTTTCATCATGAACCTTTTAAAATCAGTCAGCATAGTTCTATCATTACTAGTATAAATAAGGTCATCAACATATAAACACACTATTAAAATCCTTTTACTGACACCATATTTAGTGTAAAGGGTGTGTTCATATGGGCATTTAATAAAACCTTCCTTACTAAAATAAGCATTTATATGACTGTACCAAGCTCTTAATGCTTGTTTCAATCTGTATAATGTTTACTTTAACCTGTATACCTGATTTTCGCATCCTTGCTTCATATATCCAAGGGTTTGTTCCACATAGACTTCTTTTTCCAACTCCCCATGCAAAAATGCTGACTTCACATCTAATTGATGGATAGACCATGAGTTTTGGACAGCCATGGATAATACCAATCGAATAGTGTCAAGCTTTGCAACTGGAGCAAACTCCTCCTTGTAATCTACACCAAATTCTTACTTGTTCCCCTTTGCTACTAGCCGAGCTTTGTACTTGTCAACTTCACCATCCTTGTTCAGCATTGTTTTATAAATCCATTTAACACCAATGGATTTTTTTCCCTTTAGGAAGTTCGACCAACTCCCAACTACTATTTTTATCTATAGACCGAATCTCCTCATTCATAGCCTTTTGCCACTTCGGATCCTTGATGGCTTCTTGAAATGTAATGGGATCACAATCTAATAACAAAGCATAATGGAAAATTGTATCATAGTCATCAGATTGAATACTAGCTACCTTAAAGTCTTGCATCCATGCAAGCCTCTTTCGAACACGGCGCTGCTGTGATTCTGCTGCTATATCTGTACGTTCAGTTGCTATTGTAGAAGCTTAAGTGGTTGTTGAGGCATCATTCAATGATGTTTTAGGTACAGGAGCAATAGAAATTTGTTGTTGTAGAGGTTGTTGTGTTTCATTGTCCTGAATGACATTGTCATTATCTAAAATGACAGCAGTAAGCTGCTGCCCACTCCAATCCCAGGTGCTTTCCTCATCAAAAAGAACATCTCTGTTGGTTACAATTTTCTTCGTGAGTGTATTGAACAATTCATATGCTTTGGATGCATCACTTATGAAAGTAGTATGCGTGCAAGCCAGTCATATTTGATATGATGTAGCATACACTTTGTAAACTTATTTGTTTATTAATAAAAGAATTAATATATTAAAGGTTTCTCAAGTTGCAATGATATCTTTCAAAAGCATTTAGCCAAAAAAAATTTAACCCTAACTAGCTAAACAAATGGATATGTGCATAGAAGTTCAAAAGATTCGCAAGCAGTGTAAAAACAAACTAATAAGTCAATATATAGACTAAGCATGCTCATCAATTCTCCAAGAGTTAAAAACTCATTAACCACCCACTTATCATTGGCCAAAATCAATTTCCATCAAAACATTGCCCGAGTAATAACCAAACATAATAAATACCCCCAAACTTAAAATAGACATTATCCTCAATGGCTAAGATAGGAAAAAGTAAAGTAGAGGATTTCCCTGAAAATATAGCAATTACCCTCCTTGTCTGCTAAGTCTGAAGAATACGCTAGGCACATTAGAATGAATTGGGCACCACACTTGAATTAGACTTGACTAACTTGTGAACACAATAAAAGTAATTTTATTAAATCCTAATAAATGCAAATTTATTAACTACTAAAAATAAAAAATTAAAATTTAAACTTGGGTTGCCTCCCAATAAGCGTTTGTTTTAGAGTTGTCAGTCCGACTACTTCAATTTTCTCTATCCAGTTCCCCTTCGAAAATTAAGGAACCCTCCATCCATCGATAAAAACATAACTTTCTAGGGCTTCGCTTCAATAAGGGTCATCGTTGCAAGTTCACCTAACTTATTATTTTTAGATAAAATCTCCTTTATGAACTGTAAATAGCTAGGCATTTTCTTCGTTGTGTCTGTGAACGGAATATTGAATTGAAGCTTCTTGAACACAACTGAATCTTCATCCATCTTCTCATGGACCTTTATCTCATTTCACCATGGCTACAAAGTTATAATGGCTCCCATATCACATAAAGCTCAACATACTAAATGACTACCATTCGTACACGAGTTTGCAATGCTATCCGGATCCTTGAGTTTTGGTGGAAGAGGCTCATGGGGCATTATCGAAATTAGATTAACAACACATAAACTCAAGCCTAGACCCTCTCTGTCCTCCTTTTCCTACTCCCCACTTGTCTCCTCCTTTTCAACATCCATAATTATTGGCTCGGGTACTCCATCAGTTTTAAGAACCATATTACTTGGCAATTCACCTTGAGGGTAATTGTTAATAGGACTGATCATTCGGTTATAACCGAAAATCAAAATAATCATAATTTTAATATCTGAAAAGCTAATCGAATTTTGGAAATAATCGAATTACCGAATTGTTGAACACTCTGATTGGATTTTTATCGATCAAGAAACTGAACCGCAAAAAAATTGTTAGTTACAAGGTACGTAAACATGGACAATGAGACCAGATGAATAATTATATAATTATATCCTTTCTCACATGATTTGTTGAGGGTTCCAAAGGATGGAGTAGGTGTGGAAGGAAGAAGTTGGGTCGAACCATAGATGGAATTGCTACTCTTTGTCACCTTTGCCTTGAGCATAAACATTGGTGTGGATGGTGTATGGAGTCCTGGACGAGTTTCCGAGGAACTCAAAATCAATTTCATCATGTCCTGCTCCTTAAGAAGATAGCTGCATCGATCACCACAACCAAACATATATATAAACCTAATGGAGAGAAAATAGTAGTATATACAAAGAAAGAAAAGAAGGAAAAAGTGGGACTTATTACATAAAAAGTGGTGACAGTGCCAGCAGAGTTGTCGGTGACGAGCTTGAGTTGCATGTCAAACCTCCCAAACAAATACTCATTCTTGGACTGGAATCCTGCACTGGAGGTTTGGTCTAGTGATAAGGTGAGAACCTGACCGCCGTTTAATATCTTAACGCGCTGGTCACCTCCCTAGGTGATGTCTACGTCTCTGTAGAAATTGGGAGCAACCATTAATGGAGATGTGGTGATGATGAGTATGGAGAGCAAAAGAAGCATTAGAGCTGAAGATCTATTATAATTATAATGTAAGAAGGATGACATTTTCAGTGATAATTGGCTAATTGCTACAATGAGAATAGAAAGAGAAGGGATCACTGGGCGAGAGAGAAGAGAGAGAGAGAGAAATTTTATTCTGTTATTCGATTTAACTGAATAACTCAAAAACGATATCTGTATTAACTAACCGAAAACCGTAAATAATTTAGGGTATAACCGAATTGTTAAAAATAACCGAATTATCAGAAAAATTCGGTTATTTTATTTCGGTTAGGTAATTCGTTTATACCCATTTTTTGCTCAGTCCTAATTGTTAATGGCATTTACCAACTCCCCAATCTGATTCTCTATATTTCTCAAAGTCACTTCATGACTATTTTTTCACGTCTCATTCTCTTTTATGTACTTAATCAAAAGCTCTTCTAGTTCTGGTTTCTTATCCTGATGTGGGGGTGGTTGTTGGCAAGAGAAATTTGAATGATACTCCCAATCCTGTTGATAGTTGTTGGGATAGGCATAGTTGTAGGGATAGTCACCAAAGTTGCCACCATACCGTATTGACTTGAAATTGATGGCACATTGTTGACTCGAATGGTTTCCAGCACAATAATCACAAATCTCCGCTACACTTTGAATATGTTGCTCTACTAAAGCGTCGATCTTCCTCGAAAATGTCTCCATCTGTGCTGACAACTCATTGAGTTCATAATTCCCTGCCGCATTTGGCTGAGTCATTCTCGTACAAGGCCATTGATAATTATAGTTAGCTATGATGTACCTCGTAAAGAAAAAAAATTAAAACAAAAAAAATAAAAACGTTAAAATAAACTAAATTAATAAAAACTAATAACAAAATAATTATTAGAACCGTTCCCCGGCAACAACGCCAAAAACTTGTTGTCTGATTTATATAATGACAAATACGCGCAAGTGCACACGGTCAAACAAGTAATAAAGTGATAAGAAAGGTTGTCGAACCCACAGAGAACTGTTACTAACAATTACTCTAATTATCAAGTACTTACCAAGTTAATCCATTTAAACAGTCACTCAATTGTTTTGGAAAATTATTTTAAATAAAGAAATAAAAATTAATTAACTAACAATTATTGATCACCAGATGATAAAGACATAGGAATACAATTTCCCCAATTGCTTCGCAATAATTGCCTTATCTTATTCCCACTTGATTAATCCAATGAGTTGCTAACTGGGATTGCATATCAATTTATTAACATCTTTCAATGACTAATAAAAATATCTATTCCAGTTATTTTGCTATTTTCATGCAAGACACTTAAAATAGATTCATTAAGCACAAACTCTTATCGCAGTTACGCATAGCATACAAGTACTTTCGTCTCATACACTATTATGTTATCCTTAATAAAAATCAACAAATTCATGCATTATCACATCCAGATATAATCCTATATTTCCTCTTTCAATTCCATCTAGGATATCAAATTAACTACTAGCTAGACAATTAATAATTAAGCACAAGATATGATAATAAACTCCATAAGATCAATAAATGAAATTAATGATAACTGGATTAAAGCAATGAAAAAGGTTCCATTATACTCCTAATTAATAAATTAGTTCATCATCATAATAGAAACTAGAAGATTTAAATTAAACAGCATCTCAAGTACATATAATGAATAAAAGAGAAGAAGAAAAAACTCTGTTGAGAAACTCCAATCTCCGTAGCTTCAATCTTCCGCCTTGTTGTGTTCTCCAATGAAATCTTCAAGTTCCAATAGAAGTGGCTCTCAATGAATTATAGTCCAAAGTCTCTTTAAACTTAATTAAGAACAAGTATTTATAGCCTTAACAAAACCCTAGTACATAAGGTTAGTCAAAGTCCTCTTCTGAATCAACTTCAAGCAAAAAGGAAACAAAATCTGCCAAATCCGTCAGACCGGCGCACCCCGCGCCAGTTTCCTTTATCATATAGTGCGGCCCGCGCTACCCATGCAGAACTTTGACCAGCCTGGCGCGTCCGCGCCATCCTTAGTACACCTACAACGCGCCTCGCGCCACTTTGACAGCTTACCCAATTCTTCATCTTTTTCTCCCATTTTTAGCTTCTAAGACCATCCTTGCCTCTCTTCCTGCAAAACACATAAAACCTACACAAATAACAAGGAAAACAACCAAGAACACACAATATTTCAAGTTAAATAATATCCAATTTGTAGGTTTTCAACCCACTCATTAGAGATCGCGAAGGAACAATGATTGGAATTTGAAGTTTACATCAAAACGTTGATTCTCTTCAAAGGTATATCTTTATCCTTCCTCAATTAATGATGTTTCATAAGGTTATTCATTGGGATTGCAAAAAATTTTAAATTGTTATTTTGCATGTTTCCATTGCTCTTACAATTAGATTGTATGTTTTGATCTTGTTTCCGCGATCCTACAAAAAAGTGGCTTCAATAAGAGCCACAATAAACTCCTAAATAAAAGACACACTCTTAAATATTATGTCTTCTCCTATTTAATAGGTAATTACCTCATTATTTGAAAATAAAAGTAAACATTAATAGATCAACTATAAATACACGGCTATAATTTAGGTTCCAAGTACCTTACATATTATCTAATTTTACGCATTAGAGCAATTACATACCTCCATTTTTTATGTTTTTGGCATGTACTTATTCATTCGTTTACTGTGCAGGTTTTACGTTCGTTGTTTGTTGATTCGACGAGCGGTCAGATTTTAACGTTAACATTTGCGCTAGAAGAAGGGCCTTTTTTCTAGTGTTAAATTAAAATCACAAAATATCATATCAATTGAAGTGGTTTCTATGAGGTAACACATCGTATCAATCATTGGACCAAGCTCTAATTATAATTATGGTCGTAACATATCCCTAAATTGGCACACTTAATCTCATCTCCGTGACAGCACAATTAATCTCATCTTTGTGGGGGCTTCCTATGATAAGAAAGTAGATCCCACACATAAAGTTTAAGTGGTTTTCTTTAATAAACTATACATACAACATTTGTACGTGGATTCTGTTATTAAATTATAAAATCAACATGATTATTACTACTACTTTACCTTTAATATAAATTTCGCACAGAAAGTCCTTGAGTTGGTGAATTCTTATTTACAATATGATGTTATTCTTATAAATGATTAAGCTTATTGTTGCGTTATGTATCACTTACATAATTAATTTCCTTTATCCAAAGTAATACATCATATAAATACATGTGATTACATCATACCTATACATGTGATTACATCATTTATCAGGTAATACATCATAACCATGTTATGTGATTATACATGTGTTTTAACGCGATGACGCTTTTGTCATCTAGAGATCCCATTTTTGCCCAGGTCCTCATAATCAAATTCATTATACAGAAAGAAAAGAGGAGAGAAAAGAGAAAGAAGATCGATAGAGGAGCAAAACCAATTCAAAAAAAATACTTAAACTCATCTTTTTATGAAATTTAGATCAAATCATTATTTAGTGGGGTGTTTAGGTTTTATTTATTTTTCTGAATTTTGGTTTATTTATTTATAATAAGAAGAATCTGGGTAGGTGTTGTTGTTATGAATAATTTAGTCAGGAGGATTAGAATTTGGATGCGTTGTAATGACACAAGAATTCTATGTGATATTATATGTAATATATAATGAAATTCTGTGTATAAATATTTTTTTACTTACTTTATTTTACTTCATTTAAGTGTTCTTATATTATCACTTCATATTTAATATTTAGTTAATTATCTCACATTAATTATTATAGAAGAAGATAAAATAAATATACATTATTATAATTGTATATTTAAAGTGGGAATGAAAAGGAAAGCCAACATGGCTTAGTTGAAGAATCTTCTGACATAAAGTGATGTCCACAAGAAATGATTTAATGGATGTTTATTTAGTTTTACTGATTATTTGAATATGGATTGTTAGAATTTGTATATTTAAATTTGATGTTTATTGTGCTTAATATATATTGTACCAGTATGATTCGTAAAGTTCTTATTAATGAGCTGATTCAATTACAAGGACTTAGATTAGAAAGATCAAATAAAGTTAGTTTGATCTTATTAAAACTGAACTGATGTATAGTTGATAAGAATTTCAATGTTCGTAAAGTTACTCTGCTAATTTGTAATGAGAAGATGGATCACAGAGTAAGCGCATGATTGAAATACATCTGATGGGTCGCAGAGCTTTTACATCTATTGTAAAGTTCACTACAAGTCGTAAACCATACTTCATTTCATAAAGTGGACAAAGGAATCATAAATTCAAGCAAAGCTCGTTGAGAAAAACCTGATCGTAGAGTAGTCAAGCCTGACAAATTAACTTTTACATATTGAAGGTCTCGATGTATTCACCAAACATCCTTGGTTGAAATCAAAGATCAGAATATGTCTACCAACTAAGTTGGTGAAACTGACATGTCAAATGTGTTAGGTGATAAAGCAGACTGATGTGACAGACATGCTAAAAAGAATCTGACACCTAGGTTTAAAACGTTCACATCAAGGATCCTAGAATATCTGATCATTAAATATGCAAACAGACATCTAGAACCAGGAAGATTTTCAGCAGATTATAAAAGGTAACAAAGATTCAAACTGAAGAAGAGACGAACACTGATCAAAAAGCCTAATCTCTGCAAAAGAAATAGAATGAACTCAACGATCCTAAATATCGAGTTTAAACTGCTAAGTACTTGAGAAGAAAAGCTTAACGCTATCTTAGCAGCACTTTTCAGCAAGAATCAAACAACAGATCATCAGAGGGCTGAGAGTCCTTGTATTAGTGACTAAATATCCAAGTCTGCTGGACTTGAAGATGTCTTAGTGTCCTTGTCTTTGTGACTAAATATCCAAGTCTGCGGGGCTTGAAGAGGGCAAAATGTCCTTATCTGTGTGACTAAATTCTTAGTGGAATTCATGCTCGTGGATTAGAATAGTGGATTAGAAGTTATTCAGTTTCCGAATCACTTAATTTGACTGTGTCTTTACTTTAATGTTCTTACTTTCCATCTGCTCGCTTATATTATTTATCTTACTAAATTTAGAACTGAGATTCTTTGTTAATCTGTAAGGGGATTTTGAAAGTCATGTTCGTTGTGCTTAATCAACCTGATTAACTAATACTTGGTAATATCTTATAAATAATGAAAACTTTTAACAGATCTATTCAACCCTCTTCTAGATCTAAAAGTGCCTCTGGAAAATAACAAGTGGTATCAAAGCAGGTCCTCACGAACATAAAGCTTACACTTTGAGTAGATTCATAGCACAAACCAAAACGGTTCTGAGCTTGGTGGTGGGAGTAAGCCACCTCTTCTAAACAGCGAAAAATTTGTTAACTGAAAAGTGTGTATGCAGGCGTACATGGATGTTATTGATGATGATCTGTTCGAGGCTGTCCACATTAGTCCATATGTTCCTTCTAAGCTAGCTCCTACAACAGAAAATCCCAATAAGGAGGTTGTAAAGATGCTTGAAGAGTGGACAGAGAACGAGAAAAAGCCCATACAGTTAGACAAAAGGGCCAAAAATATTCTCCATATGGCTCTAGAAGATAAACTATTTTGAAAGTCATATTCCGTTGTGCTTAATTAAATTGATTAACTAATACTTGGTAATATCTTATAAATAATCAAAACTTTTAGAAGATCTATTCAACCCCCTTCTATATCTTTAAGTGTCTCTGGGAAATAACAAGTGGTATCAAAGTAGGTTCTCACGAACATAAAGCTTACAGTTTGAGTAGATCCATGGCACAAAACAAAAACGGTTCTGAGCTTGGTGGTGGGAGTAAGCCACCTCTTCTAAATAGAGAAAAAATTGTTAACTAAAAAGTGTGCATGCAGGCGTACATGGATGTTATTAATGATGATCTGTTCGAGGCTGTCCACATTGGTACATATGTTCCTACTAAGCTAGTTCCTACAACAGAAAATCCCATTAAGGAGGTTGTAAAGATACTTGAAGAGTGGACAGAGAACGAGAAGAAGCGCATGTAGTTAGACAAAAGGGCCAAAAATATTCTCTATATGGCTCTGGAAGATAAACTATTCGAGAATGTTGTAAATTGCACTACTGCCAAAGAAGTATAGGAAGCCCTATTGGTGATGCACGAGTGCACAAAAGAAGTCAGAGAAAATAAGCAATCTCTCAAAACTCAACAATACGAGATGTTCACTCATGTTCTTGGAGAAAACATCACGGAAACATATGAAATATTCAACATCCTTCTTAACTCTCTAAGATCATATGGCAAGGTGTATCCCAATAAATACTTGAACATAAAATTCATGTGAGCACTACCAAGCAAGTGGGATGCCAAGACCACAGTTATCCGAGAGTCAAAGAATCTGCACGAGATGACTGTGCATAAGCTCTATGGTAATCTACTTACCTACGAGCTTAAACTAAATCAAAGAGCAGAAACTCTTTCTGGGAATAAAAGAAAGAATAAAGGTATTGCTCTTAAAGCTTCTGAGGATGTATCCATAACTTCAATTAAAGCTGTAAAAGATGATCGAGACGACGCCGATGATGATGATGATATAGCCCTGATTGCTCAAAGGCTAAGAAAGTTCATGAGAAAAAGCAGTAACTGGAAATCAAAGAAAAAATTCAACAAAGGCATTAGTAGCAGAGAACAGGAAAATGACTTATGTTAAAACTGCAAGAAGCTTGAACATTTTATAGTAGAATGTACCAACCCTTTATAAGAGGATCTCAAAAAGTACAAACAAAAGTTTGATAAGAAGAGAGAATATAAGGATTACAAGAAGTCTCACAAGAAAGAGAGAGGCCTAGTAGCTGATAGTTCGTGGAGTGATTCAGACGATGACTCCAACTCTGACTCGAGTGATGATGAAGAACCTCAAGTAGCCAACCTGTGCTTGATGGCTATAGAAGAAGACTCCAACACAACCACTGAACGTCTAAAGATCGACATCCGTGAGGTATTTGACTTCAAATCCCCTGATGTTAGAAAGTGCAAGTGGAATTGGAAACTACTCTACGAAGCACTGCCTCTCTATCCAAGCTTGAAGCTGAAAATGAGAATTTGAGAAAGATAACTGAGACCAACACGATGAGGGAGTCTACTCTTAAATCTAGAATAAAGGAATTAGAGAAGAAAATCTCTATGTGGAATCGTTCTTCCTCATCTATGAATTCACTGATCACAATTCAGAGAGCTATTTTTGACAGATCAGGCTTAGGGCTTGAAGGTATATCTTCATCCAACCTAAGTATGGAAAAATCAGTGGAAGCTAACAAAAATGATGCTTCTTCTTCCCATAGAAGCATTGTGTTTGTGAAATCCAAAGAGGTTGTCGAACCAAGTATTTTATGTTGTCCAATCTCTGCTAAACAGATTGTTGTTCCAAACGATAACAGGTCACACACTGGTTTGAGTTTTATAAAATTGCATAGTAAAACCAAGTTTACGACCATGTCTCGAACTCGAATCATAATAGAGTTTGGAAACAACTATACGAGCCAACCTGATATCAATCGTAAAATTGGTCCTTACTCTACAAAATTTAAAAATCGTTGAATAGTGTGGAAGCAGGGAGTTCAGTCATGAAGAAAGGCTTATCCTCCACATAAGTTCCAAGTGAGAAGATAACCACACACACTCACACATACAATATATAAATTACTATAACTATCATAAATATGGGCATAAGGCTGTTGATTGTTATTTTGAGCATATTGTATATCTTAGACCCAAGGTTAGGCATATTTGGGTTCCCAAGGTAACTAACATTACAGGACCCAAGAAAGTGTGGGTACCAAAATAAACAATGATTGTACATACATATACCAAGGTCAATGGAATTTGTTTGGTATCTCGATAGTGGGTGCTTAAGGCACATGACTGGAAATAAGGCTTTACTGTAAGATTTAAAGCTAAAGATGGTCCAACAGTTATCTTTGGAGATAACAACTCTGGGAAAACCAGAGTCTACGGTTCTATAGGAAAAGGAGCTATTTCATTTAGTAAGGTAGCTTATGTTGATGGATTAAAGCAAACTCTGTTGAGCATAAGTCAGCTATGTGACAAAGGTTATCAAATCATCTTCCTTAATAACCAGTGTCAAGTTCGAGACCTGGAAACCAACTCTGTAAAGCTGACTGGATCAAGAGAAGTAAATGTTTATGTGATTAATCTCTCTGAAGTAAGTTGCTCAGTATCAGCTTGCTTCGTTTCAAAAGCATCAGAAGATGTGAGCTGGTTATGACATAGGAGTTTGTCCCACCTGAACTTCAAGAACATGTCAAAACGTGTATCAAAGGATCTAGTCAGAGGTCTACCCAAGCTGAAATTTGTAAAAAAAAGACCTTTCAAAGCCTTTCAGTTAGAAAAATAGACCAAAAACTCATTCAAAAGTAAAGTAGTTAACTCAAATGAAAGGCCCCTACAACTTCTTCATATGGATCTTTTTGGGCCTGTTCCAACTGCTAGTCTTGGAGGTAAAAGATACTCACTGGTCATAGTGGATGACTATACCAGATTTACATGGGTATTCTTTATAAGTTCTAAATATGGGGCCAGTACTCAATTGATCAGATTCTTCAAGCTAGTGATGAATGAGAAGGGCGAAAAGATAAAAGTTATAAGAAGTGATCATGGCAAAGAGTTTGATTATTCTGAAGTTAATCAGTTCTGTGAAGACAATACCATTCAACATAATTTCTCACCACCACGAACTCCATAATAGAATGGAGTAGCTAAAAGAAAGAACATAACATTAATTGAAGCAAGAAGAACACTTCTTACAATAGCTCGTTTACTAGAATATTTTCGGGCAAAAGCTATTAGTACTGCTTAATATACTCAGAATAGATCCTTGATCCACTATACGATCAAAAAGATGCCCTACGGGTTGTGGAAAGGAAGAAAACCAAATATTAGCTACTTTCGTGCATTCGGCTGTGCGTGCTACTGTTGGGTTTGTACGAAATCGTGACGCAATCAAATTGCAAAAATTAGCGGAAGCATGGTATATCAGAGTTTAAAAAAAATTCTACAAAACCATTACCCAGATCATCCTTTATGCAAATTATTAATTTAAAACGATAAATAAGAAGTTATAGAATCATACCCTTGTAGAACGAAGCTTCCACAGGTACTAGTTCAACTCCTTGTTCTTCGTGATCTCCTTGAATTTCCGGATTAGATTCCTTCCTTTGATCAACGTTAGCCACCCAAGTGTTTGGCCTCTAGAGGTGATCCACCAAGGAAGATGAATTATCAAGAAGGAGGGTGGTTGGCTTAGTTTTCTATCCTCTATAGAAAAGAAGTACTCTCCAACAATTGGAATTGCATCAAGTAATATCTATTATAAGAATCCTTTTATATAGATATTGGTCAACCCTTCTAATCCTATTAGACATGGGATTTCTTTTAATTAATTAAACTCCTTTAATTAATTTAGGCTTCCCACCACATGGGAAATAATTAATTAAATTCATTTAATTAATTTGTCTCCTAATCTTATTAGGAATAAATGAGAGTACTAATATTAAATTAATTACTAAACTCCTTTAGAAATTAAAATAATAATAATTATAATAATATTAATAAGACTCCTCTTATTAATTTATATTTAATATTTCCAAAATATTAAATAATAAATATTAAGCTATTTAATTTATTCTATCACCATAGATTAAATTAATTTCACTTAATGCATTATTACGATTATGCCATTACCTTCTTAAATAATTATTCTTCCTTTTATGGTGTGACCCTTTAGGTTCTCCATATTAAACCGGTTGTGAATAAATCAATTAGAACAATTCTAATCTTATTTAAATAAATAAATTAAACTAATAATCTATTTAAATAAATAATATTTATTCTACAATAGGGATAAGCCTCCCTAGCGATCAACGACTTTCCAGATAATATAGATTTCAACATTAATCATAAAAGAACCTGTGAGTAAATAGTTACCATACAATTCAATCCTTCCACCATACAATGTCCCAATTAAATATAAGACATGAATTTACTGTCAAGTCTTATTTTATTTAATTATATGTATTTCGATTAGAAAATGCACAACTCCAAATAATGTAAATTAGAAACTCCTTTCTAATTTCATTTTACCTTGGTCAAGGATTCCTGGGTTGTCATTTAACGAATCACATAGGACATATCTCCTCCTTTACTAGAGGTGGTAGATTCTTTATTGATCATTCATTGTCTCCATATGTAACTCATTATACCCAAGCATACCCTTTTATATACCCTAAAGGGCTTTAAGGAATAAGTCAAAGTATAATTCATTACATACAAGATACTATGATGATCTCAAGTCCAAAGATCACTTGTACTACTATCACATTAGGAATTCCTATTGACAGGCGAGTAAAACTCCATTAGGTATTCCATAGCGAGTCACGTTCAGTGAACTTATTCTCCAATAAGCACCTACATACTTGCTTTAGTGTCTCCACACAAATGATTATGAGATCAATCATCCTCATCTAATGAGCAAGCAACATATGTACTAATCTATCCGGATTTACTAATCCCCTTTTTAGTAATCCCATGATTAGGAACTATTTTAGTTTTAGAGCTTTCTAAGAATTTAGATCTCATTGGCATGATCATCATCATGATTCTAAAAGCATTGCTTAAAACTATGGGTTATTTACATATTATAAAAACAGCACCATGTAGATAATTAAATGCCTTTAATAAATGAATATTTTTATTAATAAATAAATAAGATTGCCTCCAAAGTATATGCTTTATCATCATACATGATTGGCTTGTATGCATACTACTTTCAATCTCCCACTTACACTAAAGCCAATCGCCATGGTATCTCATACCCAACTTCTCTAAGTGACGATCAAATTGCTGTTGTGTTAAAGCTTTAGTTAATGGATCTGCAATGTTGTCTTGAGAGTCTACACTCTCCTCTTTCAATGATTTCTTTAATCAAAGTGCCGCAACACATGTTTAGATTCAAGATGAGACTTAGGACCTATTCCTAGTTCTGTAATGAACTTTTCATCTAAAACATCAACTTGCAGCTTCACTTACAGTTATATACTTTGTCTTTGTCACCAAACCAACAACCTTTTGTTGTTTGGAACCTTTTCAATTCACTGCACCATCTTTCAAGGTAAACACATACCCTGAAACAGATTTACTGTCATGTTGGTCTGTTTGAAAACTTGAGTCTGTGAATCCCTTGAGTTTTAATTCAGACCCACCGTAGACAAGAAAAATATCTTTAGTCCTTCTCAAGTACTTTAGGATATTCTTCACTGCCTTCCAGTGCTCTTCTCCAGGGTTTGACTGGTATCTGCTCATTACACTAAGTGCATGAGCAACATCCGGTCTAGTACATATTATACCGTACATGATAGATCCTATTGCAGAAGCATAAGGGATCTTACTCATACGGTCTCTCTCCTCAGGTGTCTTTGAGGCCTGTTTCTTGGAGAGATGTATTCCATGGCTCATCGGCATGAGACCTCTTTTGGAATCTTCCATGCTAAACCTCTTTAGCATTGCATCAATGTACGTTCCTTGGGATAAACCAAGCATCCTTTTAGATCTATCTCTATAGATCTTTATCCCCAAAATATAGGATGCTTCTCCCAAGTCCTTCATGGAGAAGTGTTTAGATAACCAGATTTTAATCGATTGTAGCATAGGAATGTCATTCCCTATCAGTAATATATCATCAACATATAATACAAGGAATGAAACTGCGCTCCCACTAACCTTCTTGTTCACACATGGTTCATCGTCGTTTTTTGACAAAATCAAACTCTTTGATTGTCTCATCAAAACGAATGTTCCATCTACGAGAAGCTTGCTTCAATCCATAAATGGATCGTTGCAGCTTACAGACTTGATTTGTTCCAACCTTTGAAACAAATCCCTCTGGCTGTGTCATATACACATCCTCCTCAAGTTTCCCATTGAGGAAGGCCGTTTTCATGTCCATCTGCCAGATCTCATAGTCGTTATAAGCTGCAATCGCAAGCAAAATCCGAATGGACTTGAGCATAGCTACTGGTGAGAAGGTTTCATCATAGTCAACTCCTTGTCTTTGTTTGAAACTTTTTGCAACCAGTCGGGCCTTATAGGTCTCTACCTTGCCGTCCGCTCCAGTCTTTCTTTTAAAGACCCATTTACACCCAATAGGCTTAATGCCTTCAGGTGGTGAAATCAAAGTCCATACTTTGTTTTCATACATGGAGTCCATTTCGAATTTCATAGCTTCAAGCCATTTCCCTGAGTCTTTATTACTCATAGCCTGTTCGTAATTCAATGGATCATCATCATTCATGATGTGTACCTCATCGTCATCCTCTATAATGAATCTATATCTCTCAGGTATCTTCGGTACTCTTCCAGATTTACGAACAGGGTGTGGTATAGTAGGTTCTTCTACTTTGTCAGGTACCTGACTTTGATCCGTGGTAATTTGTGGGTCTTGAACTTCTTCAAGATATATCTTACTCCCACTGACCCCTTCATGGATAAAATCCTTTTCCAAGAAGGCAGTATGTTTCGCAACAAACACCTTTTGATCAGTTGGATGATAGAAATAATACCCTAAAGTTTCTTTAGGGTATCCCACAAATCTACACTTATCGGATTTAGTCTGTAGCTTATCGTTTTCAAACTTTTTGACATAAGCTGGACAACCCCAAGTCTTAACATGCTTAAGATTTGGTTTCCTCCCCTTCCATATCTCATATGGAGTCTTTGGGGCGGATTTGGTAGGTACCTTGTTAAGTAGGTATGCAGCCGTTTCTAGGGCATATCCCCGTAAGGAAATTGGAAGGTCGGTAAAACTCATCATAGATCTAACCATGTCCAACAGTGTTCGATTTCTCCTTTCAGATACTCCATTTAACTGTGGTGTACCTAGAGGAGTCCATTGTGAGATTATACCATTTTCTTTGAGATAATTGAGAAACTCACCGCTTAAGTATTCTCCACCTCAATCTGATCGAAGTATCTTTATACTCTTGCCCGTTTGTTTCTCTACTTCACTTTTGAACTCTTTGAACTTTTCAAATGATTCTGACTTGTATTTCATTAAATACACATATCCAAATCTTGAGTGATCATCAGTGAAAGTAATAAAATAAGAATACCCACCCCGTGCACTTGTTGTATAGGTCCACAAACGTCTGTGTGAATCAATGCCAACAACTCTGTAACTCTTTCTCCTTTTCCACTAAAAGGAGATTTAGTCATTTTACCCATGAGACAAGATTCACAAGTTGGATATGATTCATAATCAGATAACTCAAAGAGCCCATCTTTATGCAACTTGGATAATCTTGTTTCATTGATATGACCGAGTCTACAGTGCCACATGTAGGTATAATTAATATCATCTCTTTTCCTTTTCTTAGTTTGTTCAATTTGAAAAATATTTTCTTGTAAGTCAAGTGTATAAAGTCCATTTCGCAAATTTCCAACACCATATAAAATATCGTCTTTATAAATAGAACAACTATTTTTCTTTATAACAACGTTAAATCCTTCCATATCCAATACAGAAATTGAAATAATATTTTTAATAATATTCGGAACATAATAACAATTATTAAGATAAATGGACTTGCCCGAAGGCATTGCTAAATAATAAGTTCCTACAGCTAATGCAGCAACCTTTGCTCCATTCCCCACTCGTAGGATCACCTCATCATTGTTCAGCTTTCTACTTCTGACCAGTCCCTTCACATTATTACATATGTGAGAACCACAGCCGGTATCCAATACCCAAGTAGAATTTTGACTTTCTAAAAATTAATTTCAATCATGAACAAACCTTGATTGGAAGTCGAAGCTTCTCCAAGCTTCTTCTTTGCCAGAAACTTCTTGCAGTTCCTCTTCCAATGACCCGGCTCGTTGCAATGGAAGCACATTCCTTTACTAGCTGGATCAGATTTCTTTTGTTCCTTTATGTTCACTTTGCCCTTGGTCATCCGAGATCGGAAGAGCTCCTTAGATATCTCATATCTAGCAGTCCTACTTTGTTCACCATACAACTCCTTGAGGTGAATCAACATAGTAGGAGCATCCATGTTTTCGTGCTGACGCTGAAGCTCGTTATTCATGGATGCGAGCATGATGCATTGAGCCACAGATGCATCATCTTGCCACTTTACAATGGTGGCAATCTCTTCCTCAGAGGCTGTTTCTGGAACAGTTCCAGGGACAGGTGAGTTTAGGACATAAGAAATCTTTTCAGCAGTGAGAACTATTCTCAGATTTCTTAGCCAGTCCGTATAATTCGGCCCGGTAAGCTTATTAGCATCAAGTATGCTTCGCAGTGAAATTAGTGATTTTGACATTTTTAAAATTTTGCATGTGAAAAACAACATTTTAGCAAACATTCATTTTATTAATTTTGCATACCAAAATAAATTTAGGTCTTTATTTTAAATTGGTATCTCCCACTATTTTTATCAAACTATATTACCCTCACTTATATAGTTCGGCAACATCTAATTAAAGATTTGCTAGTGAGAATAAGGATCCCATTTCAAATGTATATAACCTTGTGGATAGCACAACAAGCAATATACAAATAAATAGGTAGACAACTCTTATCAATTACATCACTATATAACTCCTTTTATTTTGCCTCTTAAATCATAATGGTCAAGTGTGTGCACATCCGAACTAAAATGATTTAAGTTAAGTCCGGCCTAGCACTTCTATAAATTCAAAAAAAAAAAAAATTCGTCCTTGTGGATAGCACAACAAGACTAGATTGTTCAATTTTCTTGATAAGCATCAAATGTGATTAATTAACATCTTAAATACACAATACTCGCCTTGTGGATAGCACAACAAGCTCATATTAAATATTTAATACTCTATTAATTTATCATGCTAGAAGGCGACGTTCGATATTCCAAATATCATTTGAACTCTTCGGACTTAATATTATTTCTTTGAGGGGTTTGTTATTATTTGTCTCATCTTGTTTAGTGTGCATACACATATATATATAAAATACGCGTCATTTTATTAAACATGCGAAGCATGTTTGCATAAAATATAATATATATAATATTTAGCATGCAATATAGAATACTATATTCTACCCAGATTGATTATGGACTTTTATTCTAGTTTGGTTCACTAGAGCCACCAAGTGAACCAAAAGGTCAAACCTAGGAGTGCAAGAATTTAAATTTAAATATAACTATTACATTTAAACCCGGGCTCCATACAAACGGGTCTTCACGCGCTCCTTGCTCCTTGGTCTCCAATTTTTTCAAGATAATTCTAACTATTTCTATTACATTAAACTATTTAATTTAAATAGAAACCTTGATCAGCAGTCAAGGGGAAGTACATAGGAGGGAGATAGAATTTTACATCACGAAAATTTTTTTAGAGAAGAGGAGGTACACAGACCCCATTTAATAAAACCCATTCATTCAAGCATTCAACTAAAATAAAATCCAATCACATTGGTCAAATAGTCCATAATCAATCCCCATTTATTATCATACATATCACCATATATATCAATAAATAAATATTCATCTCATGAATTAAAACATTCCATATATATATGAGTATCATTTAATGGGCAATTTTAAATTGCATGAAATCCAATTTCAAGATTAAAATAAACTCTTTATTTTAATTATAAAATTATTTAGAATATAATATATAAATATATCATATTTATTTTTTTAAAAATAAGTCACCTTCTTTTATTAAAAGAGTCCTGCAGGTTTATTAAAAGAGTCCTTTCCTGATGGGTCACATTCTTTTTGGAGTAAGAAAGAGACAACACATTTTCTTTGTAGAATTCAAGATTAGCACCCAAAAAAAAAATTTGTGATTCGTCCCAAAAAAAAAAAAAACGTTATTTTTTTTTCTTAAAAAAAAAATAATTTTATACAATAAAATTATGTCCAATAAATTATTTTAAATATATACCCATATGTATATGAAATCAAAAATAAATTAATAATTACATAAAAGTTTGGCTCTGATGCCACTGTTGGGTTTGTACGAAATCGTGACGCAATCAAATTACAAAAATTAGCGGAAGCATGGTATATCAGAGTTTAAAAAAATTTCTACAAAACCATTACCCGGATCATCCTTTATGCAAATTATTAATTTAAAACGATAAATAAGAAGTTATAGAATCATACCCTTGTAGAACGAAGCTTCCACAGGTACTAGTTCAACTCCTTGTTCTTCGTGATCTCCTTGAATTTCCGGATTAGATTCCTTCCTTTGATCAACGTTAGCCACCCAAGTGTTTGGCCTCTAGAGGTGATCCACCAAGGAAGATGAATTATCAAGAAGGAGGGTGGTTGGCTTAGTTTTCTATCCTCTATAGAAAAGGAGTACTCTCCAACAATTGGAATTGCATCAAGTAATATCTATTATAAGAATCCTCTTATATAGATATTGGTCAACCCTTCTAATCCTATTAGACATGTGATTTCTTTTAATTAATTAAACTCCTTTAATTAATTTAGGCTTCCCACCACATGGGAAATAATTAATTAAATTCATTTAATTAATTTGTCTCCTAATCTTATTAGGAATAAATGAGAGTACTAATATTAAATTAATTACTAAACTCCTTTAGAAATTAAAATAATAATAATTATAATAATATTAATAAGACCCCTCTTATTAATTTATATTTAATATTTCCAAAATATTAAATAATAAATATTAAGCTATTTAATTTATTCTATCACCATAGATTAAATTAATTTCACTTAATGCATTATTACGATTATGCCATTACCTTCTTAAATAATTATTCTTCCTTTTATGGTGTGACCCTTTAGGTTCTCCATATTAAACCGGTTGTGAATAAATCAATTAGAACAATTCTAATCTTATTTAAATAAATAAATTAAACTAATAATCTATTTAAATAAATAATATTTATTCTACAATAGGGATAAGCCTCCCTAGCGATCAACGACTTTCCAGATAATATAGATTTCAACATTAATCATAAAAGAACCTGTGAGTAAATAGTTACCATACAATTCAATCCTTCCACCATACAATGTCCCAATTAAATATAAGACATGAATTTACTGTCAAGTCTTATTTTATTTAATTATATGTATTTCGATTAGAAAATGCACAACTCCAAATAATGTAAATTAGAAACTCCTTTCTAATTTCATTTTACCTTGGTCAAGGATTCCTGGGTTGTCATTTAACGAATCACATAGGACATATCTCCTCCTTTACTAGAGGTGGTAGATTCTTTATTGATCATTCATTGTCTCCATATGTAACTCATTATACCCAAGCATACGTTTTTATATACCCTAAAGGGCTTTAAGGAATAAGTCAAAGTATAATTCATTACATACAAGATACTATGATGATCTCAAGTCCAAGGATCACTTGTACTACTATCACATTAGGAATTCCTATTGACAGGCGAGTAAAACTCCATTAGGTATTCCATAGCGAGTCACGTTCAGTGAACTTATTCTCCAATAAGCACCTACATACTTGCTTTAGTGTCTCCACACAAATGATTATGAGATCAATCATCCTCATCTAATGAGCAAGCAACATATGTACTAATCTATCCGGATTTACTAATCCCCTTTTTAGTAATCTCATGATTAGGAACTATTTTAGTTTTAGAGCTTTCTAAGAATTTAGATCTCATTGGCATGATCATCATCATGATTTTAAAAGCATTGCTTAAAACTATGGGTTATTTACATATTATAAAAACAGCACCATGTAGATAATTAAATGCCTTTAATAAATGAATATTTTTATTAATAAATAAATAAGATTGCCTCCAAAGTATATGCTTTATCATCATACATGATTGGCTTGTATGCATACTACTTTCAGCTACATCCTCAACAATGGTAAAAGATATCTAACGAAATTTCATCCTAAATCAGATGAATGAATCTTTCTTGGATACTCTATGGAAAGTAAAGCCTATAGAGTGTTCAACAAGAACTCTTTAATAATGGAAATCTCTATCCATGATGCATTTGATGAAGTAAGGTTTGGAGTCTAGTTTCAAGACCAAAAGATTATCCAGTCATTGGTATGAAATGGGTCTTCAAAGAAAAAATGGATGAAGTTGGTGTGATCACAAGAAATAAGGAAAGGCTAGTAGCTAAAGGCTATTCTCAGAAAAAAGGAATTGATTATGATGAAACCTTTATACCTGTTGCAAGATCGAAACCCATCAGGATGTTCCTAGCTTATACAGCCCACATGAGATTTAAGGTGTTTCAAAAGGATGTCAAGAGTGCATTTCTCAATGGTGAACCTCAAGAGGAACTCTATGTCAAACAACCACTAGGTTTTATCAATCCTACTCTCCCTAATCATGTCCATAGACTAGATAAAGCACTTTACAGTTTAAAGCAAACACCTAGAGCATGGTATGAAACACTCACTAATTATCTTACTGAAAATAGATTCACTAGAGGTAGATTTGATACAACTCTATTTGTTAGGAAGCATAAGGATAAAATTCTATTAGTTCAAATATATGTAGATGATATTATATTTGGTGTTACTGACGAAAAATATTGTGAGAGAATTGTTAAGTTAATACAAAATAAATTCGAGATGAGTATGATGGGTGAACTTAATTTCTTTCTTGGACTTCAAGTCAAGCAAACCTGTAAGACCCCGAATTTTATAAATAAAGATTTAATTTTCTTTATATATTATTTTAAAATAGTAAGGGGTTGATTTAATTAATGTAGTAAGTCGTAGGTAAAATGCGCAAATATTTCAAAATGAGCAAGTGGTTATAAAATATTCATTGTTGTCGGGGAATATTCGTTTGGTCGTGGAATATTCTTGTTGTCGGGAAATATTCGTACGACGGCGCAGCCGTTTGTGGGCCCCACAACCGAAGAACTGTCGGATATAGAAAGCGACAAAAATAACCTTTTTATAAATAACGGTAAAACTGTTACCGTTAAACTGTTGAAATATTCGGTGATAAAAATACAGTAATACGCGTTGTTGCACAGTAGCACACGGTATTGCACAGTATTTCGAATTATTGATTCTTACGTAAGAAGACACTTACTCAATTATTGTTACAGTAATTACTGTTCAATATTTTATATTATTGATTCAATAATTGCTACGTGTATATTTTATATGATTGATTCAATAATTGCTACCGTTGATATTTTGTATTATTGATTCAATGATTGTCACTGCACAGTATTTCACATTATCAAATCAATAATTCATATTATTTGAATAATATTATTAGATAGCATTATTGACAATGTCTAAGAAAGTTATGTCTAGGAGGGGTTATTTAATTGCGCGCCAGTAAGGAGAAATCCTTATCGAAAGGCCCCCTCTTTTCTTGGGAACGACCTGGTTGTCAATATTGTAGTTCTGTAATATTATTTGTGAATAGTTAATTATAAATTTATATGATAAGAAAATATTTATTTTGTGGATATAAAAGAAGGAATTAGTGCTGAGGTGTTTTATCAGTATTTTGGTGTGGAAATCATCGGTTTGTGGATTTCGTCCATTTTTGGTTGGGAATTTGGAAAAAATTCCTTCTACGAAGTTGTAGAGAATTAAATTTTCTATGACAAGGACATATAATTTATATTTTTCTGATAAAAGGGCTATTTATTATGAATTATTGAAGTTTGAAAATAAATATTTTTTAAAAAAATAAAATGGTGGGCCCCACTTTTGTCATTGCTTGGAAAAATGCTGATTTTTTCTCAAGTGGTGGGCGAATGAAAAGCCGCCGGTAGCAGAAAGTCTACATTGGCATCCTAAGCTTTTCCTATAAATAGGGTGCTTAGTTAGAAATGAAAATCACACCAGAATCAGAAACTTTTCTCTCTATAATATCGAGCGTATTTCTTATGAGTATTTAGATACTTTGAGTGTTGATAACAGTACAAGTTTTCGTTCACATAATATCCAATATTCCAGTCAAAACTGTGACACCCCCAAATCCGGTATCTTAATTTCTACAGGATTTGGTGTTCACTGTTCCAATATCATACAACTATCTACCCATAAATAGTGAAATTCATTTATTAGATAAATAAATCATCATCTTACATCATCTGAAATAAAAATACATCATAAATCCCAGGTTATACTTAACCATAAATATCTGTTGCGGAAACGTAAATAAATAAGTCTTAAATCATCACACATAAATCTTAAACTTTAACATTATTCATGACAACACAAATCTTCATCACTTGTTAGCTTTTCCTTTGCCCTTGCTACTAGAAGGTACATCACTTCGTTCATTATTAGCTGCAATGTTATTATGCAAGAGTGAGCACGGATGCCCGCAAGTATAAAAATATGACAGAATAATAACATGCGAGTGAAAGAATTCTGAATAACAGAAAGCTCAACATTTGAATCAAGAATATTAATCAAGAGTCAAATTACTTCTCAACTTTTGAATCAAGAATATTAATCAAGAGTCAAATTACTTCTGAGGGTCATTAAGACCTTGAACCGAGTCTTAGGTTGTCAAGTATATTAACCTTTCCAACCTTTAACAGTCATAAGACTATAGACTTTACTTCTCGTACTTAGGGAGATCAGCCCTTCGTACTGATACTGTGCACACTATCTTAACGCTTTAAGCATCTTCATTAATTCCATATATTAGGGTTGTTCATCTCAGTTTGACATCAGAATCCGCACCAAATAAAGTTGGTTTGGATAACTCAATAAATGATATTCAAATTGAATATTAACTTCTCAAGGTATACAATCGAATAAGTATTGTACACTTAAATGATACTTTTAAAAGAATCATGGCATCTCATGTGAAATTCTAAACTTGGATATTCAAGAGTAAGAATTTGCTCAACAATAGTAATTAAGCATAACAATTGCTTAATTTAAAGAGTTTAGTTTAGGAAACTTGCCCAACAATAATAGTAAGTTAGGGATAGAAAACTTGCCTCGAGCGCAAGCTATAGTTATTACTCACTTCTTTAATTACTCTTACCTATCACACATTTACAATATCAATTAATCACAGGTTCGATATGATTATTGATTTACAATAGTATTCTTCAAACTCATTATTAAGTTTTCAAATAATGGTTTACGTTGATTAATTAACTTGTTAATTAATCACGTAACTTAAGTTATTAACTTGTATTAATAACTCATTACATATATAACATGTCTACATGTTAATTAGATTTAAAATAACGTCTTAATGTTTATAACACATTATTTAACCTTTACAAATAATAGTTTAAGTCACGTAATTAATTTATTAATTAATTACATAACATAAATTATTAAACTCATATCAATATTTTATTATATTTATACAACATGTGTTCATGTTCATTAGACTCAAAACACATTTCAAAATTTTCCAACACTTAGCAATTTTTTTCAAAATTTTCGGACAGGCGCGGCCGCGCGCCATTTTGCCTTGCAGCCGGCGCGGCCGCGCGGCTGCGAAAATTTCAAAATCTGAAGTTCGCGAACGAACACAGATTTTCTCCCATTTTCTCCCAATTCACATCATTATACTGATTTATAATGTTACCCATGAAGTATAAACTTCACAGGAACATTATATATCACTTATAACATGTTCTTAACATTCCAAGTCATGTAATTACACAAATTAACATATTAATTTTCACTGTTCTTCAAAACTTTCAAGAGTTTAATGAAAAACATAAAAAAAAAAAATCTCCTTACGGATTCGTTACTACACCGAATTCATTTATTTCAATTCCATTTTCTTTGTCTTAACATATACAATCATATTCATGTATCAATTTAAATATAAACATATGATTTAATCATTAATTTAACCCATATGGGTTATTCACCCATATTCAATACTCTGTAATTTCATAAAACCCATTTATTAACAAAGTTATTTGGTGTGGTCAGTGTAAATCATGGATACATGATCTAACACATAATACCAACATATATGATTACATATATAAACATATCTTGGTTTAATTTTTCAAAATAATTCTTAACAGAGAGTTTTTATAAAGACGTATAAAAACTCTGTAAATATTTGAAAAACCCAATTAAGGCCAGATTATATAAAATTGATCCTTTAAAACATGATTATATGTTAGAAAAACACGTTATGATTCCATACCCATATAGATAAAGCCATATCGTAACCCAATTGTGAAACCCAATTTTCACAGAAAACTCAAATACGTAAATGAAGACTTTGAAAAAAAATATAACTTTTAAAAACTTAAAAAGGAAGATTACCCTTTGTTAGTATGAAGATAAATCTAATACAATACTCAGAATTCCTCAAACCTCTTTCTCTCTTCTTCTTCTTCTCTCTGAAGATTTCTAAGTTTTTTTTTATTTCTTTCTCTGACTTTGAACAAAATGAAAATAATTCCGTTTAACAGGATAATATACGTATATATAATATATCCGTTGTATAACAAACGGACTAACTCCCCTTAAGGCCTTGTTTGGCTACACCCTTAATTCCTTTTTCATTTATTTTAATTAACTAGTTTAGTATATAGTTAATTGTAACACTTTAATTAATCAATCAATTTTATTTAAATCAATTAAATAAAATATAATAAATTTTACATTAAATTATATTGTCACATAATTAATATTTTTATTTATTAATTATGTTAATTCACTAATTCTTTAATTAATTATTAAATTAATTAAAGTAACATATGCTTATTTAATTAATTCAATTAATCAAATAAACTTAATTAATTAAATACTTTGAACTATTAAATCACTACACATTAATTTAATTAATGTAACACATATAATTAAATTAATCTACCATAAATTCATGAATTAATTATTTAACTCAATAATTAAATCATTAAAAATATTTATTTATTTTAATAAATATTCAAATATCTTTACAAAATTCTCGTTCATCACAAAAACTACTCTCCGGTTAAGGTAAGGGATGTTATTTTCTTTCGTAAATGATGTTATTCTTTTCAATATCATTATACCAAAATATTGGCATGGATTTTATTATGAAGTTCTTACTTTTTTCGTCGGGGTTACTATTCACGTATACGGTACTATTCACGTATACGGCACTATTCATGAAAAAAAATTAAATTTTCTTCTATTTGTCCATGTTGGCTATTATGGGTCCTATCTTTGATTGGATCCAAGTTTTGAGCTCTATTCTTGAATTTTGCTCCACAAAGTATTATTATGGAGTATTTTTGAAGTTGGATAAATTAAAATGCGAATCCTTAATCTTTGTCCTTTATCTCACTAGATTTGTTATTTATGTTATTTTTCATCATCCTCAGTCCTAAATGGTGATATAACTGAATATATTTGGCCTGTAGAGCAAAGATGAATGATTACCTGATGAATATCTTTGGCCGTAGTGCAAAGATGACGGTGTTGAGATGAACATAACCAACTGGTGATACAAATGAATATCTTTGGCCCGTAGTGCAAAGATGAATATTTGATTCGAGATGTATATTGATTGATGTTACAGGGATAAAATATTGATGATGGACTTTTAAATCATAGAAGATAGTAGACTTCATTCTTTACTTAACTCTTCTAATGAATTGTTATTTTCGCTGTGAATATTGATCTAAAACTTGTTGTCAATAATATTTTATCTGAATTGTTGAAGACTAATGATAATTTATTTTCCATTATCTTAGTCATAATATTCTTTACTGGGCTAGTTGAGCTCACCCTTTTCATCTATTGTCCTCGTCAGAAAATGAGAATGTCGCAGGAACTAGTCGGGGGACAGAGTGATGGTCCGAGTTAGAGCAGTAGTAGTCCTCACTATTTCTAATAAATAGTGTGATAATAATTGTAATGAGGACTTAGTTTGAATGTTAATATTTTCTACATATTTGTATTGACACTCACAGTTGTGTGGTCGTATTTTGCACGACCGTGTGATATAAAGATTGTATTTGAATTCTGTACCATGTATTTGGCGACTCAGAATGGGTTAGGTTGACTGGACCTATTCTGGGGGCGTCATAGTTGGTATCAGAGCTTAGGGATATAGTTTTTGGAGGAGATCTGGGAATAGAACTAGGAGGGGAGAGACGAGTAAATCCTTCACTAGTATGTCCTACCTAAGCTTATGTGGTATTTAATTGGTCAGTCGGAGCATAGGGTTAATATGTGATATGTTAATTTGTTTAATTAACCCTTGTTTTATGGCAGTATTTGAGAATGGCAGCTAAGAATGTTAACAATGGAGTGAATAAGACCGTGGAGACACCTTTAATCACCAACCAGGAGAACGTGCAACAGGAAGGCAATGTTCATCCTAAAAATAACACTGATCAGACGATAAACGATGAGATGTTTAGAAGCTTTTTGCAGTTCATGCAAAATCAGACGAGGGAGACTCGTGTGCAAAATACAGGTGGAGATAATAACAACACGCGAATTGTCACTGCCAAGCAGTTCAAAGAATTAGGACCACCAGAGTTTTTGGGAAAGCCGGATCCGATCAAGGCGGAGACGTGGGTTAAGCAAATTACCAAGATATTTGATGTCTTGGGATGCACGGAGGAACAGAAAGTTCCATTTGCCACCTTTATGTTCCGTGGAGAGGCAGATTACTGGTGAGAATCTGTGAAGCGTATCCAGATTATCGCACTCAAGATATCTTGGGAAGCGTTCTAGAAACTATTCAATGATAAGTACTTTCCTGAAAGTATTCGTCATATGAAGGAGGTAGAGTTTATCAGACTGGAACAAAACAACATGACGGTGTCCCAGTACGAGGCTAAGTTTGCGGAGTTGTCCAGGTTTGCACCTCATTTAGTGGAGAATGAGGAATGTATGACGCGGATGTTTCTGAGAGGTTTGAAACCCGAAATTCGTCAATACCTCATTTCTCACAAATTTTCTCTATATTCAGATGTAGTGAACAGGGCCCAGTTGTTAGAACGAGATAGATATTATGTTCAACCAAGGGACAACAACCAAGGTCGTACCGGTGGCAGCAGTCATCGAAACAACGACAACCAGCGGGGAGGAAAGTATCATGGCAGAAGCGGTAACCACTCCGGTGGTAATCGTGGTCATGATAGTAGAAAAAGCGAATAGGGAGGAGATTTCAATAAGAAAAGGTATAACAATGAGAACGTGAAGACGTCGACATCAGCACCAGCATCAAATGTTTCTAGGGGAGGAGAACGACCACCGGTCGTATGCTATAAATGTGGGAAAGAGGGACACATCAGCCCAAACTGCCCACAACAATTCAAAGCATGTTATAACTATGGAAAAGAAGGACATATAGCTCGAGATTGTCATGTAGCGAAACCAAGTCCAGCGGGGGTGGTGATTCCAAAGGCAATTTTGGACAAGTCAAAGTCGGTGATTTCTGGAAGAGCGTTTGCCGTGACAGCCCAAAACGCGAGGAACCCACACGAGGTGATTACGGGTAAGCTAATCATAAACTCTTGAGAAGTTTACACCTTGTTAAATACCGGTGCTACCCATTCATTTATTTCACCTGCTTGTGCTCAACGATTAAATTTGACACCTGAGAAGTTAGACTTTGACTTATCTGTTGAAACTCCGTTAGGAGAAACTTTCGTTACATCTACAGTTTACAAATCTTGCTTGATTCAAATTAGTACCCTCACCCTACCTGTTGATCTTATATCTTTGAAAATACTTGCATTTGACGTGATTTTAGGAATTGACTGGTTAACCACTTACCATGCCAAAATTGATTATTTTCGTAAGGTTGTTAGTTTTTATATTCCTAACCAACCTATTGTGCGAATTCAAACCACCAAATCACTAAAATCTGTCAATGTCATTTCAAGTCACAAAGCTATTCGTTTATTGAAAAATGGATGTCAAGCTTTCTTAGCTCATGCCACTGATCTAAACCAGAATACGTCAGATTTGAATAATATTTTCGTTGTTAATGAGTTTCCTGATGTATTTCCCGAAGAACTTCCCGGTCTACCCCCAGAACGTGAAGTTGAATTCTTTATTGACCTTGAACCCGGTACAAAACCCATTTCTAAAACCCCATATCGAATGGCTCCTATTGAACTTCAAGAGTTAAAGGTCCAACTACAAGAGTTGCTAGACATCAGTTTTATACGTCCTAGTACGTCTCCTTGGGGTGCTCCTGTTTTATTCGTAAAGAAGAAAGACGGGAGTATGCGACTTTGTATTGACTATCGGGAGTTAAACCATGTCACCATCAAGAATAAGTATCCGCTACCTCGTATTGATGACCTGTTCGACCAGTTGCAAAGAGCACAATTCTCTTCAAAGATTGATCTTCGTTCTGGATATCATCAGCTGAAGATTAAAACTGAGGATATTCTGAAGACTGCCTTCAGAACTAGGTACGGGCATTATGAGTTCTTAGTCATGTCTTTTGGATTGACTAATGCTCCTGCTGCTTTCATGGATATGATGAACCGTGTATTTAAAGAATATTTGGATCAGTTCGTTGTTGTCTTTATTGATGACATCCTCATCTATTCCAAAAGCCGTGAAGATCATGAGCACCACTTGAAGCTGGTACTTCAAAAGCTTCGTGAGAACAAGCTATATGCCAAGCTGAAGAAATGCGAGTTCTGGCTTGAGGAAGTAGCATTCCTTGGGCACGTGGTATTGAAACGTGGAGTATCTGTTGACGCGACGAAGATTGAAGCAATACAAAGTTGGGAGCAACCTAAGTCGGTGACCGAAGTACAATGCTTTTTGGGCTTAGCTGGTTATTATCGGAGGTTCGTAGAGGAATTTTCTCGAATCGCTACTCCATTAACTCAGCTGACTCGGAAAGATATAAAATTTGTATGGAACGAAGAATGCGAGAAGAGCTTCCAAGAGCTCAAGAAGGGGCTCATTTCGGCACCTGTTCTGACGATACCATCTGGTTCGGATGGATTTGTCATTTACAGCGATGCTTCGGGCAAAGGGTTAGGATGTGTTCTCATGCAACATGGGAAAGTCATAGCCTATGCCTCACGGCAACTCAAAAAATATGAGAGGAATTATCCTACTCATGATCTAGAGTTGGCAGCAGTCGTTTTCGCGTTGAAGATCTGGAGACACTACCTGTCTGGAGAGAAAGTGGAGATCTATACGGATCATAAGAGCCTCAAATATTTCTTCACTCAAAAGGAACTCAACATGCGGCAACGACGTTGGCTTTAGCTGTTGAAAGATTACGATCATACCATTCAATATCTTCCTGGAAAAGCGAACGTGGTAGTTGACACGTTGAGTAGAAGATCATACGCGGGAATGAATGCGATGTTATCAAGGCCTATTTTGTGTGATTTACAAAAGATGAAGATAGAGTTCAAGACTTCGGGGACCCATGCGATGATGTCAAGTATACATGTAGAACCAGCTTTGATTGATAAAGTTAAAGCTGCCCAAGCTACAGACCCGGAGCTGATAAAGATGAAGAAGAAGGTGCAAGAAGGTGCTATTCCAGAAGAAAGAATAGATGAAGAAGGAATACTTCGAGTCAACTCCAGACTTTGTGTTCCTAACGATTCTGACTTAAAGTATAGAATCATGATGGAGGCACACAACACAGTGTTTGCAATCCATCTTGGGAGTACCAAAATGTATCGTGATCTTCGACATACATTTTGGTGGAGCAATATGAAGAGAGAGATCGCGGAGTTTATTTCGAGATGTTTAACTTGTCAACGTGTAAAGGCGGAGCATCAAGTGCCGAAGGGTCCATTGCAACCACTAGAGATTTCGAAATGGAAGTGGGAACACATTACGATGGATTTTGTTATGGGTCTTCCCAAGGTTTCTCAAGGTATAGATGCGATTTGGGTTATTGTCGATAGATTAACCAAGTCTGCTCATTTCTTACCGATACGGGAGACTTATTCCCTTGAACGTCTTGCTCGTATGTACGTAAATGAGATTGTGAGATTGCATGGTATGCCAGTATCCATAGTTTCGGATCGTGACCCCAGATTTACTTAACAATTTTGGATCAGTTTGCAGAAAGCTATGGGCACGGAGTTACGATTCAGTTCAGCATATCATCCTCAAACGAACGGACAATCAGAAAGGACTATTCAAACTCTGGAAGATCTATTGAGACTCTGTGTTCTAGACCTTAAAGGGAGTTGGGATAAGCACTTACCATTGGTGGAATTCTCCTACAACAACAGTTATCAGGCAAGTATAGGCGTGGCTCCATTTGAAGCGTTGTAGAGACGAAAGTGTCGTTCTCCATTATGCTGGGACGAGGTGGGTGAAGCAACATTGTTGGGACCGGAGTTAGTACGTATGACTACGAAAAAGATCCAAATGATCCGGCAACGGAACCGCACAAGATTGACAAAAAAATTATGCGGATCTTCATTGAAAGGATGTGGAATTTAATGTTGGGGACCATGTGTTATTACGCGTTGCTCCGTGGAAGGGAGTTAAGAGGTTTGGCAAGAGAGGAAAGCTCAATCCACGATTCATTGGTCCATTTGAGATCCTTGACCGAGTAGGAAAGGTGGCCTATAGACTCGCTTTACCTCCAAGCATGCCTCGTGTTCATAATGTTTTTCACATATCCGTGTTGCGTAAATATGTGAAAGATCCAAACCACATTATTGAGTTAGAGCCGGACGAGATAGCTGAAGATTTAACGTATGAGGAGGTACCTATCAAGATTTTGGATAGGAAGGATCATGTCCTACACTCGAAAATTATACCTCAAGTTAAAGTTTTGTGAAAAAACCATGCTATTGAGGAAATGACCTGGGAGTTAGAATCGGAAATGAAAGCGAGATATCCTCACCTCTTCGACACCCCCCAGGTACGTACGTCAATTTCAAAGACGAAATTTCATAAGGAGGGGAGGATGTAAGACCCCAAATTTTATAAATAAAGATTTAATTTTCTTTATATATTATTTTGAAATAGTAAGGGGTTGATTTAATTAATGTAGTAAGTTGTAGGTAAAATGCGCAACTATTTCAAAATAAGCAAGTGGTTATAAAATATTCATTGTTGTCGGGGAATATTCGTTTGGTCGTGGAATATTCTTATTGTCGAAAGAATATTCGTATGACGACGCAGCCATTTGTGAGCCCCACAACGGAAGAACTGTCGGATATAGAAAGCGACAGAAATAACTTTTTTATAAATAACGGTAAAACTGTTACCGTTAAACTGTTGAAATACCCGGTGATAAAAGTACAGTAATACGCGTTGTTGCACAGTAGCACACGGTATTGCACAGTATTTCAAATTATTGATTCTAACGTAAGAAGGCACTTACTCAATTATTGTTACAGTAATTACTGTTTAATATTTTATATTATTGATTCAATAATTGCTACGTTGATATTTTATATGATTGATTCAATAATTGGTACCGTTGATATTTTGTATTATTGATTCATTGATTGTCACTGCACAGTATTTCACATTATCAAATCAATAATTCATATTATTTGAATAATATTATTAGATAGCATTATTGACAATGTCTAAGGAAGTTCTGTCTAGGATGAGTTATTTAATTGCACGCCAGTAAGGAGAAATCCTTATCGGAAGGCCCCCTCTTTCTTGGGAACGACCTGGTTGTCAATATTGTAGTTCTGTAATATTATTTGTGAATAATTAATTATTAATTTATATGATAAGGAAATATTTATTTTGTGGATATAAAAGAAAGAATTAGTGCTAAGGTGTTTTTATCAGTAGTTTGGTGTGGAAATCATCCGTTTGTGGATTTTGGCCATTTTTGGTTGGGAATTTGGAAAAATTTCCTTCTACAAAGTTGTAGAGAATTAAATTTCTTATAAAAATGACATATAATTTATATTTTTCTGATTAAAGGGCTATTTATTATGAATTATTGAAGTTTCAAAAATAAATATTTTTTTAAAAAATAAAATGGTAGGCCTCACTTTTGTCATTGATTGGAAAAATGCTGATTTTTTTCTCAAGTGGTGGGCGTATGAAAAGCCGCCGGTAGCAGAAAGTCTACATTGGCATCCTAAGCTTTTCCTATAAATAGGGTGCTTAGTTAGAAATGAAAATCACACCAGAATCAGAAAATTTTCTCTCTATAATATCGAGCGTATTTCTTGTGAGTATTTAGATACTTTGAGTGTTGATAACAGTGCAAGTTTTCGTCCACATAATATCCGATATTCCAGTCAAAACTACTCTCCGGTTAAGGTAAGGGATGTTATTTTCTTTCGTAAATGATGTTATTCTTTTCAATATCATTATACCAAAATATTGGCATGGATTTTATTATGAAATTCTTACTTTTTTCGTCGGGGTTACTATTCACGTATACAGCACTATTCACGTATACGGCACTATTTACAAAAAAAAAATTAAATTTTCTTCTATTTGTCCTAGTTGGCTATTATGGGTCCTATCTTTGATTGGATCCAAGTTTTGAGCTCTATTCTTGAATTTTGCTTCACAAAGTATTATTATAGAGTATTTTTGAACTTGGATAAATTAAAATGCGAATTCTTAATCTTTGTCCTTTATCTCACTGGATTCATTATTTATATTATTTTTCATCATCTTCAGTCCTAAATGGTGATATAACTGAATATCTTTGGCCTGTAAAGCAAAGATGAATGATTACCTGATGAATATCTTTGGCCGTAGTGCAAAGATGACAGGTGTTGAGATGAACATAACCAACTGGTGATACAAATGAATATTTTTGGCCCGTAGTGCAAAGATGAATATTTGATTCGAGATGCATATTGATTGATGTTACAGGGATAAAATATTGATGATGGACTTTTAAATCATAGAAGATAGTAGACTTCATTCTCTACTTAACTCTTCTAATGAATTGTTATTTCCGCTGTGAATATTGATCTAAAATTTGTTGTCAATAATATTTTATCTGAATTGTTGATGACTAACGATAATTTATTTTTCATTATCTTAGTCATAATATTCTTTACTGGGCTAGTTGAGCTCACCCTTTTCATCTATTGTCCTCTTCAGGAAATGAGAATGTCGCAGAAACTAGTCGGGGGACAGAGTGATGGTCCGAGTTAGAGCAGTAGTAGTCCTCACTATTTCTAATAAATAGTGTGATAATAATTGTAATGTAGACTTAGTTTGAATGTTAATATTTTCTACATATTTATATTGACATTCACAGTTGTGTGGTCGTATTTTGCACGACCGTGTGATATAAAGATTGTATTTGAATTCTGTACCATGTATTTGGCGACTCAGAATGGATTGGGTTGACTGAACCTATTCTGGGGGCATCACAAAATCGATGAAGGAATTTTTATCAATCAAGCCAAGTATATAAAGGATCTTCTTAAAAAGTATGGCTTAGATTCAGTTACCCCCAAGACTCCAATGGCATCGACAACCAAACTTGACCAAGATGAAAAAGGTAAAAGTATTGATATTACTCAATATAGAGGTATGATTGGATCTCTACTATATTTAAATGCTAGTAGACCAGATATTATGTTCTCTACCTATATCGGTGCTAGATTCCAGGCTAACCCTAAGGAATCTCATCTAATAGTTATAAAAAGAATTTTCATATATCTCAAGGGTACTCCATATTTGGGCTTATGGTATCACAAGGAGTCTCCTTTTGATCTGATAGGATATTCAAATGCAGATTTTGTATGATGCAAGATTGACAAGAAAAGCACTAGTGAGACTTGTTAATTACTAGGCAACAGACTTGTTTCATGGTTTAGCAAGAAGCAGAACTTTGTATCAACTTCTACTGCAGAGGATGAGTATATTATTGCTGGTAGCTGTTGTGCTCAAATCCTATGAATAAAGAAACAGCTTGCTGATTATGGATTTGATTTCAAGTTTATTCCCATATTTTGTGATAATACTAGTGCTATCTCAATCACTCATAATCTTGTCATGCATTTAAGAACTAAACATATAGACACCCGATATCATTTTATTAGAGATCATGTACAGAATGGAGATATCTCTTTACATTTTATCTCAATTGAAAATTAACTAGCAGATATGTTTAAAAATCATTAGATGAATCTAGATTTAACAAGTTAATAAATGAGTTAGGAATGCTAAATTTACATCCATAATACTATATTTCTAGATGTTAATAACAAATGCAGGGAAGAGAATCGTAGAACTACTCAACAAATGAAAAAATAGTAGAGTCGCTCAACTATCGTAAAGAGAAAGCAGTTCACAAAGTCAAAAGAGTGAAAAGAGGTACACTACGAAGGGTAAATCAAATGTTGTCAAAATAATAGGCTCGTGCAAATCACGTTTGTCGACGTTGGAAAATTTAAGAACCCTGCGGGTCAGTTCATAACTCGAGTTTCCTCAAATCGATCTTCCTAAGTTCTCTCTACCCTTATTCTTTTTATTTAGGAAAAAGGTTTTGAAGGGTTTTTTAGGAAAGAGACCAACATGTGTTTATGTCGACGATTTGAACATTTAGAGTCGTCAGTTGGTAGATTGAAAAATAGTTGTACCAACTCAACCGAGTTTGATTTGAAAAGAGGCCCAATTGCTGGACACTGTCGAAGCTTGATCTTTGAAATCAGAGTTTTGAGTTCGGGGGCTTGGTTAAGTGTGGGGAAGGTGTTAGGCACCCCACGACTCCAGTGTAAACACGGTACCGCATCTTTTCAATATTTCCCTTTAAACTGTGAATGCGTGAGTGAATGCTGTTTGAAAATTGAGCCTATTGATTTGATTGATTGAAAGCTTTGACAGACTTCATTGAGCCTATATACGAAGGGTTTGATTTGATTTGAAAATCAGTCTTTGATTTGATTTGCAAAAGCATTTAATTTGATTTACAAAAGCTTTTCTTTTGATTGAAAATAATGTTTTGAAAGCTGGTTTATCAAACCCTTAAGCTAGCATAGGAATTGAAGCGCATCGCTATTTTCAATTTTTTTTTTATCTTTATAGCCTTAAGGCTGCATGTGAATGGTGATTTGCCGGGCTGCGAAGCATCTTCGACCACAAAAATAGACAAGTGTCGGTCTCCTCATGGGTATAAAAACCATCGGAGGGACGCTGACACGATAATTGACATTTCACTATGATGAGACCTTAAATCCGGATAACCGCTTTAAGGTCTATGTATGTACATTTTATAGAAAAACTGGCAAGGTACATCTGTAAACTGGAGTTTGTCCATCATGGGAATCAGATCCCGATTGATTTGATCGTGAATCCCACGATTCCTAGGCTCACATATGAGTACCCAAAACCTGCACAGTTCCAATTTGCACAGAAATGGATATATATACATCATCACGTCACAATGGAACCAAGGATTCATCAATAAATCCTGACTGCGAGTGGATCTAAGGGATCTAAGGGACGCGAGTTTGCTTTCAAAGATAAAACTATAAAAACAACTAGATTTAAATAAATCTCAGCCATTATAGCTTTCAGGTTCTATCGGGACCTGTTTGGACCGTTGAAAGCTAGAATTGGCGAGATTTAGATAAATCTAGTCCGCCTGCAGATATGTCAGTGCAGATTCATATACACATGAATATTAAATGCAACAGTTGAATAAATTTAGTAAAGCAAAATATATATATATAATTATATATATACAAAAACTGTAAAAGGGCGATGGATTTTCACTCGCAAGCCCGGACTGGAATTGAAATATATATTTATAAAAAACTATAAATAGCCACGAAATAATCCAGGCTGTGACACTAATGAAATATATATATATATATATATAGAAAAATAATAATGAGGGCGATGGATTTTCACGCCGGTGCCCGTACTGAAATTAAAATTGACAGAAAAGTAGTCCACCAGTGACTGGGGAGAGCACCCAGTATGGCGAAGTGTGAAAAAGTAGTAAAATGGCCACAAAGTAATTCAGGCCGAACTGAATATATATATATATATATATATATATATATATATTGACAGAAATGTAGTCAACTAGGATTGATATGAGTACTAGTGATGGTGAAAGTCACTTACATATGCGTAAATATATGTAAAAGAAGTAAACTACCTCGGATTTGACATCCGGGCTTGACAGAATTGAAATGCTAGTACATAAACAGTTAAATATATACAAAAAAGGGCCAAAACTGGACTGGGAAGATAACCCAGTCCGGCGGAGTTGCCAGAATGTGTGTGCTAGTGCATTGAAGCTGCTGGAGCTGACGGATCGTTAATCCGAGTTGTAGAAATGCAAAAATTTACGTTTATGTACAAAAATGTACCAAATTTTGATGAAAACGGCCACGAAACTAAGTTCCGGGCATATTTAGAAGATGAAACTTCGTGCGCAAGTGTAAAACAGTGCAAAGTAGTAATAGCAACTTGCTGATCGTAAAAATACTTACAATAGCCTGCAAAACGGGCTTTTTGCCAAATCGTAGGCTCTATACGTCCAAATCTACCGATTATTTTCTGATATGTGGTAGTATATGGGTATATCTACGTGTTGGAGTAAAAATATTTGGGTTTGGAAGAGGAGTAAAAGTCAAAAAATCAGACGGACAGAGCTTTGCTGCGTTTCTGAATTGTTGAAAATGAACAGGGGTGCACCTCTATATATAGGCCAGGGAGCCGTAGCTCTGTATAGGGAAGCCATAGGTACAGGTGTGGCTCCCCTAAGTGGGGTCCACATGCCCGATTTGGTTGTCTCGAGGTGCGTTCATACCGGGCGACGCGATGTCAGGTTTAAAACTTCATAACTTTTGATCGGAGCTTCCGTTTGAGGCGTACTATAGCTTTCCGGAAAGCACTCGCTGAGAGTGTCACAATGACATTGGTTTTAACCCTTCTTAAGTCCCCAAAGGTGGGTTCATTACCGGGTCTTCGTTTCCTCGCAGTTTGTCCGTCGAGCCGTCTAATGTTGTTTTCACCCAGGATCACCGTTGTGGTTCTTTCTGACTTTGGCGGCATCAATTCAGCTTGAGCTTGACTGAATCGGATGAGAGTTGGTGAAATTACCATTTTTCCCCTCCCTAGGTTGCCCTTGGTGTCGGCATGGCCTCCAGTTGACTTTCGGGAGCTATTTCCAAGACTTAGATCCCATTCGAGTCTGTTTATTCTCAGTGTTGCCTCTGTGGCTGACGTGGTCATTCCAGGTTTTCTTCTAGAAGTGTTGTGATGCTTTAGGTTTATATCTGATGTCAACCTGACTTCCTGGACTGATGCTGGGGCTGACCTGTATTTTTCGGATTGCTGCCGGGGCTGATTTGTACCTCCCGGCTTACTATCGGGACTGCGTTGTACCTTCCGGGTTACTGTTGGGGCTGTGTTGACATCCCGATATGGTTGATCGGTGCTGTGGTTGTCCCGATATCGATGATTAGGTTTTATATGATGTCCCAATATTGAGATCAAGGATGATTTGACGGTCCGATTGACGATTAGAATTGGATGAATGGTCCGATTGACGATCGGAGCTGGATAAATGATCTGATTGACTATCGGAGCTGGATTGACGGTCTGATTGACTATCGGAGCTGGATAGACGGTCCGATTGACTATCGGAGCTGGATTGACGGTCCGATTGACTATCGAAGCTGGATTGACGGTCTGATTGACTCTCGAAGTTGGATGGAGTACCGATATTGGTGATCGGATTTGATTGGAGTTTACCGACCATGGGGATCGGATTTAGGTTTACCGACATTGGGGATCGAATTTAGGCTGAAGGACCGGCATTTAGATTGGATGTCTGGTGTCGGGACCAGGGTTGGCGTGATTGACGGTTTTACCCTCCTACAGTGTTAGTATTGGGGCAAGGAAAATTTTGAGTCTCTACAACGTTCAAAAAAGCAAATGGATAATAAATTTATTGCTCCACAGTTGTAAAACCACAGAACTGAAACGACGTGCATCCTATTATACCCTGACACGTATCCCATTTCACAAAATTAGGGAAGTTATATAAAATCTTTTCAAATTCAATTTCTAACCTTTACTCTTTCATATTTTAATCTGATTCTTAGAGTTCTCAAAGTTTCATGAGCTTTTTAACCATAGTTCTCAAAATCATCAGAAAACTTAAACATTTGTGCTAATCTTTCCAGATCAATCATATTCAAATGGAAAACTTCTAAATCATAACCGGTATTCAACTATGCTCAGATCAATTCATTGCTCAAGAGAAGAACATCAGAGATATTCTCAATCTAGTTGGACAGGTGGGTTTCTCTGAGTGTCTGAACCTCAACACCAAGATCTACACATAACTCATCGGGGAATTCTATCATAATGTTATGTTCAAAAATGGTGTTTTAACGACTAAGGCCAAAAGAGTTACACTTCATATGGGAGCTTTTGAAATTAATACTTGTCTAAGTTTTCAGAATAAAGGTCTTACTTCATTGGATGAAGTGGATTTCAAAGAAGGACTGAAGTCGATGGGTCATAAGAAGAACCCACAGCTCAAAGGGCTAAAGAAAAAGGAATTTCCTCAAGAGTTTGAGTTCCTTATTGAAATTATGGGCAAGTGCATAATCTGCAAAGACAATGCTCATGATTCAGTAAGTGAACTACAATTGAAGTTCATGACTATAGTGTTTCAAGCAAAGGAAATTAATTTTGGTGCTATATTCATCAATTTGCTGGCCAAATGGGTTGAAGATATTGGAAAGTCAATGGCGGTAGGAAAATATGCTCCCAAAATGTTTCATGGGAGGTGTTGAGCATTATCCTGAAAAAGAGTCTGCAAAACAAAATTACAGATAGTGAAGGAGTCCCTCTAAATGCAAACAAAAAGATCACCCCCAAACTATTTGATAACTGGAAGAGAAATCCCTTGGAGAATATAAGTTCAAAACAGTCTGAAGGTGGAAGCAAAAGAAAAATCAGTGAAGTGCAGAAACCAGTTAATGCCAAGGGAAAAGGAAGGTGGAAGTAATTGAGGAAAATGAAGTTTCTCAAGGGCTCCTCAAGTTGGTAAAGCTCCTGACTTTACTGTCGATCAACAAAAAAAGAAAATAAAGATGTCTAAGGAAGCTGTCCAAGGGTTTCCTAAGGATATTCAAGAGGAATTGCAAACCTCTGAGAAGAAGAAGGATGAAGAGGATATTAATACCCCTTTATCCAAGATGGTTCCAAAGAGAAAAAGGTAAACTCGACGGATAAAGACCCATATTCAACTTAAAGAACAAGCAGGAGAATCCATGCCTCCTCCGATCGAAGAACATGAAGAAGAGGCCCAAGAAGAACAATATGTACTGATTAGAAAGAATCAAGGAAAAGGCAAATCCAATTCCTCTGGACCAAGGGCAGGAGAAGTTATAGCTAAATTAGGTTTTATACTTGAACCTCAGGATCATAATGAATTGATGGCTGAGATTGCCTCTATGCTTGAGCCAAAGAATGTGTAAGAAATGGTTGAGGAAGAATTGACTATGAAGACAAATGAGATAGAGCCTCTTGATGATAATATTATTCTAACAGTGAAAAATGCAAGCTCTAAGCCTAAGGAGAAAAAGAAGAAAAGCAAATTAAGCAAGATGACTGAGAAAGAAGATAGGAGAAGGAGGAAAGCTAAAAAATTAGAAGCAGAAAGGGAAAAAAGAAGAAGGCAGAAGTAAAGTAGAAAAGGAGAGAAGAGAAAAGGAAGAAAAAGAACTAGAGCCAAACATAATAAAGATTCAGCTCAACGATCAACTTATTCTTTAGATACTTCTCTACAACTGAATCACGTCATCACAAATGTTGTAGAGGAAATTAACAAAGGTTTCGACCCTGCGATCGTAAAGCCGAAGGATCCTACCTCTGAGGGGGAGCAACCATTTGAATCTCATTTCCCTCCCTCATCTCTTTCATCCACTTCTCAACCAGTGACAGAAGAGACATGGTTACCTCTACGAAGAGCATATCAGTCGGGAATTTGTAGAGTTATTCTTATTGTCTGATAAATTCCAAAAACGGCTCATCTTCTTCCCAATGAATTTGAAGGTATAGGGGCAAACCTAATGAGAGTGGTGTATTCTATAGATCCTTTGTTCACTCTCTTCTGTGATTTGGAGATAGACTGAAGTACAATTATTTGTGAGCCAAAAGGTGATCAGTTGATTCATTTCATGTCACTTATGCCTCTAATCAGAGCAATGGTGCAACGCGGTCACAGCTTCGTCAGATGGGCTTACAAAAAGTATACCAGCCTAAAGTTGGTGTCTCAAAAATTTCCTAGAGTTCTCCGGTATGCCACCTAATTGCTTAGCTCTAAACCCTTCAATTCAGAAACTCGTACATTCCCCCTATTTTGCCTATGTTTACATTTTTACTTACATATTTTTTTACAATGACAATATCATAGAATCACCCTCTACGATTTTTGAGCAAACTTCTACTTCACAACTATCTACCTCTATTTGTTTTGAAGAATCTTATACTCCACCGCATACAAAGTCTCAACACTCTATGGGCGATGTAAATAATACTAGTCTTCAAAGCGTAAAGTTTCAACCCTCTACTGATCCTGTAAATAAACGCCACTCTCCGATCGTAGAGCTCTCACACCCTACGATCGATGTTGAACCAACTAGTTCCCCTATTCATTCTCCAATTCCTATTGTAGAGTCTCCTTCCCCCATTCATATATCAAGCTTACTGACCACACCCCATAATTCATCTCTCCATTCAGCCTCTTCAACCTTATGGTCTTTAGATTCTCCAGACATAAAGTCTCCACACCCTAAGTCTGATGCAAATAAATCTAATGCTTTTGCATTTATTCCATCTATCGACATTTTTGTCCATCCTTCATCTCCCAAAAAAGAATCAAAACACTTTATTCCATTCAATATTCCCTCCACTTCTCAAAATAAATTATTTGATCTGCCTCTTGCCCTGATCAATTTGTCTCAAGGTCCTCAAGGTATTTCGAAAGTCACCCCTACTCAAGTAATGGAGCGTCTGTATCAAATAACCAATCTCACTGCTCAGATGTCTCATGACATTGATGATAAGCTAGAAAAGAACAACATTGACAAGCTAAAATCCATGTTTAACGATATGACCGACCGTCTTCATAAGCGAGACCAAGTTTTCTTTGACACTCTGGCCAAGCATTAACAAGCTATCTCAGTTCTTCAGCAGCAACATGAGTCCTCCCTAAAATCAGTCATTGACAAGCTTTTTGGGCTCAGTGCCACATTCTTAGACTTTACAAGATCTATAGAACTGAATGCATCCAGCACTGTCACCTTAGTTGCCCAACAAAGTGATCAAGCAACTGCTCGTCATAACGAGATTCATGCTGACATTGCCATGTCGTCCTCCCAACTTCAAGAATTGGTTGATGCTGTCAGAAATCTTTCCCGATTTCCTAATGAAAAAAAAGGGGGAGAAAGAAAGGCAAGGGGAGAAATTTCAATCTAAGGGGGAGAAAGGGGAGAACTATCCGACTTAGGGGGAGAAACGAAAAAGGAATCAAAATAAAATATCCATTACCCCTCTGATCCTTAGATCATCTCCTCATCCTCCATCTGGTATTCCTCTAGAGCAAGGTCGATCCTCTTCCCGACAAGAATCATCGAGTAGATTCACCCCTACTGGTATTCGTGTTCCCTCTGGTGATCCTACTTATCTTCGAAGAAATTTTTAAGGAACTCATGTCGTGGGAGAACAGAGAATGGACGCATCACATCTTGGTCCAAGAGATTTTGCTGAAGAAATTAGAAACAAAAATGAACAAAGATAGAATCAAATCTGATCGCAGAAAAGAATTTGAGAATGGCTCTCAAAGGAAAAAGAGTCAAGGAGGTAAAATAAAGAGATTGTTAAAAATTGTTTAAAGTGAAATTGTTTTTGAAATATTTTGTAAACATTCATGATACATCAATAAATTCATGCTTTTGATCTAAGCAATACAATGGCTTATTGTATTTTAAGGCATATTTACTTTCAAGCAACTACATCTTAGTTCTTAATAAATGCTATAAAACTACTGGTTTTGTTAACATCAAATAGGGGGAGATCGTTAGAATTTTCATATTTAAATTTGATGATTAATGTGCTTAATGTATATTTGTACCAGTATGATTTGTAAAGTCCTTATTAATGAGCTGATTCAATGTACAAGGACTTAGATTAGAAAGATCAAATAATCTTAGGTTGATCTTATTAAAACTGATATGATGTATATTTGATAGTAATTTCAATGTTCGTAAAGTTACTCTACTAATTTGTAATGAGAAGATGGATTACAAAGTAAGCGCATGATCGAAATACAATAGATAGGTCGTTGAGCTTTTGCAGCTATCGTAAAGTTCACTACAAGTTATAAAGAATACTACAACTCGTAAAGTGGACAAAGGAATCATAAAATCAAGCAAAGTTCGTTGAGAAGAATCTGATAGTAGAGTAGTCAAGCATGACAAATTGACTGACATTGGAGCGTTGCATATTGAATGTTCCGATGTATTCACCAAACATCCTTGGTTGAAATTGAATATCAGAATATGTGTCTACCAGCTAAGTTGGTGAAAGTGACATGTCAAGGGTGGTTGGTGAGAAAACAGACTGATGTGACAGGCAAGCTAAAAAGAAGCTGACACAAAGGTTTAAAACTTCTACATCAATGATCCTAGAATATATGAGCATTAAATGCGCAAACGAGCATCTAGCAACGAGAATATTTTCAGCATATTATAAAAGGCAAGTAGGATTCAAACTGAAGTAGAGACGAACAGTGATCAAAAAGCCTAAACTCTGCAAAAGGAATAGAACGAACTCAAAGATCCTAAATATTTAGTTCAAGTTGCTACGTAATTGAGAAGAAAAGCTTAATGACATCTTAGCAACACTTCTCAATAAGAATCAAATAACAAATCATCAGAAGGCTGAGAGTCCTTGTTTTAGTGACTAAATATCCAAGTCTGGTGGACTTGAAGAGGTCTTTGTGCCCTTGTCTTTGTGACTAAATATCCAAGTCTGCGGCCGTATGACTAAATTCTTAGTGGAATTCCTGCTCGTGGAGTAGAAGAGTGGATTATGAGTTATTCAGTATCCGAACCACTTAAAATTTGTCTGTCTTTACTTTACTATTCTTACTTTCCATCTGCTTGCTTATATTATTTATCTTGCTGAATTCAGAACTGAGATTCTTTTTCAATCTTTAAGGGGATTTTTGAAAGTCATATTCCGATGTGCTTAATCTACCAGATTAACTTATACTTGGTAATATCTTATAAATAATCAAATCTTTTAAAAGATCTATTCAACCCCCCTTCTAGATCTATAAAAGCCTGTTCGGGAGCTCCTTATAAGTTGGTCAAACCAACTTATAAGGAGTTTTTTACTATTATGGTGTTCGGCAATGACTTATTTTTTGACTTATAAGTCAAAAAAATAAGTAACAATTTGTAACTTATAAAAAAATGACTTATAAGTCATTTTATATAATGAGCTTTGACCAAATGTAACGACAACCTTACCCTCCATTATTTTTTAAAATGACAACTTTACCCACAAAAACCTTTGCCTTATGTTGGATACACCTTCGTTTACAAAACACAAAATCAGACCATGGCTGCTTCGACTTCCTCTCTCTCGGCGACCAGACCATGGCTACTCATCAAAATAAAATCTCAAATACTCATCAAAATAAAGATATAAGGAGAGAAAGAGGGATTTTTTTTATATTTTATACTTGGGCATATGGTGGGTGGTTGAAATTGAGAGCATAATTTGGTGTGGGTTAGCGGCTTGAGATCTGACTGTCGGGACCTCCATATGAGAAAAGCAAGGAAAGAGAAGCAAGGACAAATAAGAGAAAGAAGGGGTATTGACTGAGTTTATTTTTAGAGAGAGAAAAAGAGATGAAGGTAAAGAAGGGTTAGGATAAAATAAGATTTGTATGAAAAAATGTATGGGCTTTGAATGGGCTTATGTATGGGATATATAATATTTTTAAGATTTATATTGATAATTAGTTTTAATTTTCACTAAATAATGCAAATTAGTTTTCAAATTAGATTTATAATGATAATTAGATTTACATTGGTATTATTTAAAATGGGAATTTGTTTTAATTTTCACTTAACTTAATCATATGGAAGTAAAAAATATGAAAATATTTAATTTAATTTAAGATTGTAAAGCACTAATATTATAATAGCATAAAATAAAATTATTAAATATTAATCATACTTGATTATTTATTATTATAAAGTTATCTATTCACATTCCTAAATTATATGAAAATTAACACGTTTACAAATTATGATAAAGTTATGTGATTCTGATGATATAATATTGAATCAATGTATCTTATTATATTTAGAGAATTTAAATAATAAGTTTTTTATTAATAAGCTTTTAAATAAACTGGTTACCAAGAAGTTGTTTAAATAATAAGTTATTTCCCAATAAGCTGTTTACCAATAATAAGTTATTTACCAATAAGTTGTTTAATAATAAGCTATTTAAATAATAATTTGTTTACCAATAAATTGTTTAAGGGCCTGTTTAACAATAAGCTGTTTAGATAATCAGTTGTTTACTAATAAACTGTTTAGATTACAAGTTGTTTACCAATAAACTGTTTACCAATAAGTTATTTAAATAATAAGTCGTTTACCAATAAGTTATTTAAATAAGCTGTTTTAATAATAAGTTATTTACCAATAAGCTGTTTAAATAATAAGTTGTTTACCAATAAGCATTTTAAATAAGTTGTTTACCAATAAGCTATTTAAATAATAACAAGTTGTTTACCAATAAATTGTTTAAATAATAAGTTGTTTACCAATAAGCTGTTTAACAATAAGTTGTTTAGATAATAAGTTGTTTACCAATAAGCTGTTTAGATATTTAATCGATATTTCTTTTTATAATGTCATTTTTAGTAATCTTTACATTTTATTTTAACTTATAAGTCATTATCAGCCGAACAACTTCATAACTTGTTTTAACTTAATTTCAGACTTATAAGTCATTATCAGCCAAACACTTTTACTTATAAGTCAAAACTTAAAACAACTTATAAGTCAACTTATATTTTAACTTATAAGTCATTTTAAAATAAGTCACTCCCAAACAGGCCCCAAGTGCCTCTGGGAAATAACATGGATGTTAACTAATTAAGTTAATTAAAGGGACAATTACATATAATAGTACATTTTACTAAAATATTACAAAAAAAATGCACAAACAAAATAATTACAAAAAGAGTGCATATGCAATATTTAATTACAAAAAGAGTGCAATCTTATCCATTTTATTTAGTTGACTGATTTAATGAGTTATTGATAATGACCCATGATTGTAGGGATTTAAATTTTCTCTCTCTCTTATCAACCTCCATATTCTTATCTAACAAATCAATGGAGTAACCGCCTTCTTCTTCCTCTTCGGTCGTCGCCTTCTTCGTCCTCTTCCGCCGTCGCAACCTTCTTCCTCACCTTCGCCCCCTGCCACTGCTCCACCGGCAGCCGCCCCACCCCCGCCACCGCCACTACTCCTCCCGCCCCCGCCCCACACCCTCTCCTTCCCCTTCCTCCGCCTCCCTTCTCCTCCCCCCCCCCCCCCCCGCCCACGCCCCACCCACGCCCCACCCCCTCCCTCAGACTCCCACTGCCATCCCCTCCTCCCCCCATTTCTCCTCCTCCCGCCCCCGCCCCACACCACCCCACCCCTCCCCCTCCCCCTCCCCCTCCCCTTTCTCCTCTTCCCCCAAATCGATACAAGGTGGCCGTCGGTGGAGGCCCTGCCACTGGCCGCAGTGGAGGCCCCTCCACCACCCGTTGCTTCCCCTCCACCACCGGTCCATTCTCTAACTCCACCGGTAACCAAACAGTCATACCAAGGTAACAAACCCTTCATTCCAAGGTAACCGAATCTTAATTTTGAATGTAATGCAGTTGGTAGCCAAACCTTCATGCAGTTGGTTGCCAAACTTTCATACCAAGGTAACCAATTCATATTGCAGGTGTGGAGGTAGATTGGTTACCTTGATATAAAGGTTTGGTTACCTTGGTATAAACGTTTGGTTACCTTGGTACGAAGGTTTGGTTATCAACATTACATTACACATCACTCTCTTATCTCTCTCTTTCCTATGCAGTGTTCTTTTTTTTTTTGACATGAAATTTGGTCTCACCGGCGAAGGGGAGGAGGAAGATGACGTTGCCAAATTTTGAATATTTGAATTTGAATTTATTTTTGTTGTTAGATCCAAGATATTTGAATTTGAATTATTAATTATGGCAGTTATTTCTCCTTAATTTTAGGTTTCCTTATTATTATGAATTGAATCCTATACTAATTTCCTAAATTAAGGTATCCTAATTGCACTAATATTGTAAATAAATATGGAAAGTGTATTAATTGTGTAAATATTTTATGAGTGCATTATTATTGTAATTAATTTTTAATTGTTGTATATTATTATAAAGGACCCTTAATTAAATTACATGATGTGAATAAAGAGCGTGAATATTGATCTAAAAGCTATGTAATTGGATCGATATACTATATTTTATCAGCTCATTAAATGTAAAACTAGACCCCCTAATATTATTGACATTAAGTTAATATGGTCATTATAATTTTTAGATATTATCTAACAGTTTAAGGCCATGAAGTTGTTGTATTAGTCCATGTCAATTAGTTCAACTATACCACTTATGTATACTAGCCCAACCGAAGCTTGGGGCACAACCCAAATAAGAGCCCCATCTTTTTTTCCTTAATTCCACCTGGCAGTCCAAATTAGCGTTGAAATGGAATTGCTCCTGCTTTAAATTAAAGTGAGAAAGTTAGTTACTGAATTAATAGTTAGTTAAGCAGCTAAGAGACTGCAGTAGGAGAGTTAGGGACTGAGTTAGGGTGGCTGAGGGTTTGTAGGCTGCCAGTGGGATGAGACTGTTGAGTCTAGTAGGAGTTGAATAGGGGGCATGTTAGGGGCCAAAGAGGGGTCAATATAGCAGAGCTGCAAGGAGAGGAGCGCAGTCAATAAGAGTAGCTCTCCACCCCCTCCCAATAGTTAACCTTTTCATTATAATTCAACCTTGAAGAAGTTGCAGAGTGGTATTGAGAGAGAGAGAAAGAATGAGTTTCGGCCAGGATCAGGAAGAGAGTTCGGAGCAATTATTGGCAGTAACACCCCTTTGGTTAATCAATCATAGCATCTTGCAGCCTTCACAGTTTAAGCAAGGTAAGAACTGTAGCTCTTTATTTCTTAAATGTTCATATTTTCTTTTATTTATCATAGTATGCTGTGGTTGGGGTTGTTGTTGTTTGTGCTATGTTTGGGGACCATGAAGGGTCCGGGAGTTATAAGGTTATTGTATGGTAGGAGGTATGTGTTATATGTGTGTATATATGCAACCATGATATGTGTATAAGGACTGCACCTCAACTGTTTGTATAAATGAATGTGTAATGGCTATTTTATGCTAGAGGCAAGCTATTTGTGCATTCAAGCCCCAGGTCCTCATCATGTGCCATGATAATGAACCACCGCTCACATGTATGCCTATATGCTATATTAGTAATGTTATGCATGCTAGTGTGCTTAAGAGTAAATTTCATCTTAACTTAGGATTGTTGTAATCTAATATGGCAATTACATGCCTAAGATATTTAAGTGTGGGCTGTTTGGTGCTATATGTTATGCTAATTGTGTAATCAGTCCCAAAAGATGTCCATGAGCTATGATAAGTAAATTAGTCCATACATGCATGCTTAAGTGTTAAATATGTATGTGTATGATTAGCTTGGTCATTATACAAGTTCATGTTTTAAAAGCTCAAGTAATGAGGGGGGTTGTTTTGTTTTAAAAGTATATTAATTATGAATTCATGGGATATAAAGCATAGACAGTAGCTATCTAACAAGCATATGATGCAAGTATACTTAGAAGTGAGTTTATCGTGGCCTAGGATTGTTATGCCTCACTATGCTAATTTCATGCCTAAAATGTCTAAGTATGGGCTGTTTTGTACTAATGACTTACTAGCTATGCAAGCAAGCTCAATTCCATGAAAATATGTTAAAATGGAATACATAAGTTTGCTAAAATGCTTAGATATTAAATGTGGCTTAGATAAGGACTGTTTTGTGTTAAAAATGCTAAAATCTTGCTTAAAGCTCTAGTTTGGGGCTGTTTTGGGTCATCTATAGAACCTGACTATACTAGGTAGTCATGAGCTCATGTAATGTCAAGAATGCATGCTAGAAATGATTCACAAGCATTGCGAAGACTGAAGTTATCAAAAAGATCAAGTTTCATGTGTATTTGTTAAGTCAATTAAGCTCTAAGAGGCCAAATCATGCTAGATGTCACAAGGTCTACAATCTGACACCAAATTTTTAGCGTCTTTGTTCTCCTTGTGATGCACTGGTTCGCCCCAACCAGTCAGCAAGGCTCACACACTAGCCAACAATATGTAAATTACACAGTTTGTCTAAACAAGCCACACACAAGCCACACAAATTTACAGGCAAACGACCAACCTTTTATTGCTTCTCTCAATAAACTAGGATTACAATTCTGACTAGGGCTTGCAGACTCACACTTGCTCAGTTGATCTCTGCCTACAAGCCCCTACATGCATATAAATATACATACAAAACTAGGCTGCAATTGACATCCCCAACTGCCTAGGATATTCTGGCCAATGGCCTTACAACATTTCAAATAGTAACTGCCCACAAATTTGCCCACTAAGCCAACTGTCAGCAGTTGTTGCCCCATATTTTGCAGATCAGCCAAGCATGTCAGTCATGTGTGTTAGTGGGTGGTTATGTCAGCAACTGTCCATACTGATCATTAGTTGGGTCAATGCTACAGTCAACCACTCCACTTAGCCCACAATGTTTGTTGCCTCTGCCCACAATATTTGTTGCTCCATCCCACGATCTAGTCCAACATGTTCTATCCATACAATATCCATCCAGCCCATTGAATATCTAACCAAATCCATGCACTTGCCCAATGTGCAGCCCAAATTTGTTGTGCACGTCCAGACCATCCGTCTGTCCACATGCATCAGCCTTGTGCATATTGGGCATCCGCCTATGCCATGCTTGAATGCTGCCCAGCTCATCATGTTAAGCACTATCTTGTGCAAAGCCCAACACGAACTGTTATCATGCAGCCCAACGCCAAGTGTTGTTTGACATCCCTCGTAGCCCAACATATGGTGCTGCCTTCACCCCCAATATAGCCCAACACTAACAAACACCGAGCCCATGCAACCTTTTTGGCACGCTAGGCCCTGCCTATGCCATGCCTTGACATGCTAAGCCCAACGCCTATGTCATGCCCAAACGTCCGACTAGCAACGTTTTTGTTTGATCATGCCCAGCCCATGAACAAGTCTTTAATTCGATCCAAAGCCACCTATCCGATGTTTGACATTGTTGTAGAGGAGCCCAACAATGTCCCAACTCCCCGCACGCTTCGCCCATGGCAACCTGCCCATGGCTCGGGTGACCTTCACAAAGCACCTCCTATAGTAGCACTTATGAAAATTTTCAAAGTGCCAGCACTGAATATCAGGTGTGTCTGAGGAGTCATAATTTAGATCTCCTGGATCTTACATTTTTCTGACATTTGCCCATTTTTCCTACTAAGTGCGCCCAGCGCCCCACACTGTCACCTTCTGTCGCATGATGTCGCACACTGTCGCCCAAGATGAATGTCACAGCCCAACTTTGGCATGCTGTCTGGCCAGAGCCCAAGTCTGCCGCCTGCTACCGCACGTTGCTGCACAGTTTGAGTAGCTACCTGCCTTGTCCACGCTGTCTGAGTGTCAAAGCCTTTGGCATGCTATTTAACCATCCCGCATGTCAAATCCGTGTCAAGCCAACAAGGGTCTAACACTAGACCACTAGATAAAGCAAGGTCATGATAAAATTAACCTTAAGTAACCTTATTACACTTGCCTTGAATGTCTAAGTGGCTAAAATTTTCAAAACAAAAGAGAAGCTAAAAACAGATTCAAACTAGACCTGTGTTGAACAGGCCAATTTGAGCCTTAAATAAAAGGGGCTTAGCTTATATGAATGAGAAACCTAAACCATTAATAAAATATCTTGGTATATGGTCTAAATGTAGGAACAGGTGTTAGGACCAAAAGCTTACCTAATAAATTCATAAAAATCAGCAAACTAGCATGAAAAATCATGTTAACTGCAGTTTTGCAGTTTAACAGAGAGGAAATTGAGATTTTGGCATTTTTAGCTAAGGCTTAGTTTTGACAACTTAAAAAGGTGAGTTAGAAGAGTCTTGGTCTATTCCAAGTGTTGATAGGATAAGAAATGCAAGAAAGTAAAGTTTGAGTATGTAAATGCCTGGTAATGTGAGGTTTGGAAGGTCAAAACAATAAGCAAAAGTAGGAAAGTCAATGTTATATGAAAAAGAGTCTTCTTTAGCCATAATACATGTGCCTAGATGAGCAAAGTTGGCTAGAAGTTGAGTTTGTGGTGTTTAACCAAAACTAAGCCAATCTGGGCATGTGAAGAACATCCCAGATTCAGCTTTATTTTAAGGAAACTTGGTTGGCATGATTGATAGGCCAAACTTGGGAAACAATACCTTGATATAGGGTCTAAGTACATGTCCAGACTTGAGAGTGAAAAACCTAACACAAAAATTTAAACAAATCAACAAACTAGGTAAGAAAATACATATCTGCTGCAAATGCAGCAAAGTTAAAAATGTGAAAACACCCATTTTGGCTTGCTGTTTTGGGAAGCTTTACTTAGTTGTTCCAATGGAACAATGATGGAATAAAATACTACAATGTAAGGTCTAAAAGCTTGCCCAAACTTGGAATTCAATAGCTTATCGCAAAAATTTGTAAAAATCACCAAAGGAGGCATGAAAATCATCTTGTGACTGTTGCCCTGGTGCAGCAGGCACAACTGTGACCTCTATTTTGAACCTCCAATTTGATCACTGTAAAATTATGTTTTCAAGAAAATAAAGGAAGGATTAAATACCTTGTAGTGTGGTCTATACACCTGTTCAATTGGGATAACTATTGGATAAAGCTAGAAAATTATAAAAATCCCCAAAGTACCCTAGAAAATCATATTTTTAATTTTTGAACTATGATGAAAAAAATGGAATTTGATCTTTGGAAAGGGCATGGAATAACTTAAGATGATATTTGATGTATATAGTGACCAAGAAACTAGATCAAGCTGTATTTCGATCAAAATGAGTATGTTGGTAATGTATGTGAACTAAGTACTTGATGACTACTATATGTGCTCTTATATGATTATGTGTCTATTCACATTTGGTCGATTGTATGGAATTATACATGAATGTATGTGGTGAATACTCATTAATGACCTTAATAGCAATAGCTTAAGTGTAGCAATAATTAGTCAGCATACTAAGATGTTGAACTGGCATATAATTGTACATAGCAAGATAATATTGGAATTTTTCTATAAAGTAACTAAGTAAGCCAACATTATATACATGTAGGCCTTTCAATGACAAGCTAGAATCATTAAGAATCTAAGTGACACGGAAGGCAAGTATTCTAAATAAAGCTTATATTTTCAAGTTATTTAACTTATTGAACTGTAAGCTTTTAAATTCAGTTATTTAAATTATATCAATGCCATAGTTTCAGCTAGAAAAATGTTAAAATACAGTTATATTCTAATTCATGAAAATCTCACTTAATGCTCTCCAAACTATATTGTTGTGGTGCGGATTCCCATGTTAATGTTGTGAACGAACAACTGCATATGATAACGGACGTTATTATTCCGATGGACTCATATAGTGTCTTTTAGACTGTTATGCTGTGCACAAAATAGGGTACCTTAGGTTGATCCCCTAAAGTACAAGTCTAGGATAGTTTCAGCTTTTATATTTGTTAATATCCATGGATTTCAGTTTCAAGTACTGTCAATTCTAGTAAAGAGTTCATTGGTCATTTGACCCTAGAACATGCAAAAGTCTGATTTTCAAACTCAAGATACTCATAGAACTGTTATGTTTAGAATGATATAAATTGTAATTCAACTATTATCTATTTATGTTCAACTACTTTATACTTGATGAGCAAGCTTTTGCTCACCCTTGCGTTGAATATAATGTTCCAGTTAAAACCAAGAAGCCCGGTACTTCCGGAAAAGATAAAGGAAAAGCAAAGTCACGGAGTAATATTAATATTAAGCGTTTATGCTTAATTAAGTTTTAGATGTATTGTAATAAATACTTTTGTATGATTGAAGTAAAGGTTTAAGAACCTGGGATTATAAGTTACTGTTATTGTGTAAACTAAGACAGGTTTAAGTTAATGAAAGTAAGCACCAAACCCGAGGTAAAGGTAACTCGGATTTGGGGGCGTCACGTGCGTACCCTAAGATCTATGAAGATTTTTACAGCTGAACGATTTTCGGTGAACTTATCACTTTGGCTTCTTCCATTGTCATGATTTTGCTCTTCATCTCCGAGCTCAGTTTATATCTACATGCTATAATAGAGACAAAGCTAGTTGTAGACACTTGAAGGGGGAAAAGCTAAAAATCAATTTTGACGTGACTTTTCCTGCACTACCATGTTCCATACTAAGTATTGATGCTATGGATAAAAGCGGAGAGCAACATCTTGATGTTAGATATGACATTATTAAGAAAAGGATTGATGCCCATGGTAATGTGATAGAATCAAGGCAGGAAGGTACTGGTGCTCCCAAGATTGAGAAGCCTTTACAAAGACATGGTGGCAGGTTTGAACACAACTAGACATTATGGTTCATGTTATGGTGCAGAAACATCATGAGGATTGTTGCAACACCTGTGAAGATGTTCGTGAAGCATACAGGAAAAAAGGTTGGGGAGTGTTGAATCTGGATATGATTGACCAGGTTTATCGAAAATTAACTTCGTCCATTCCAAAACATGGACTCCCATTTTACAGCAGATTTTGGCAACTTTGGGTTTAACATATCAGAAATTTCAATCATAGTCCTATTCTGCCCCCCGATTAGCCCACTCAGACACGACGATTCCCTCCATAGCTTCGGCAATCTATTCAAATATTTGGAATCAATATCGGCATCATGCTATCTTGGTTCGTCATTTTCGGGTAGGAGACCCAGCTATGGTCTAAAATAAAAAGGCAAGATTTGTGGGAAAGAAGGAAACAATTCCATCAAACCACCCTCCGAAGATACACGCTGATGATTTACAAGTTTTTAAAAAAACAACCGCATCCAACTACATCATATTTTTTTGGCATCAAAATTAGCAATCTATTCGGTTATGACTTCAGAGTTCCATTCCCATACTCTATTGAACTTCGACAATTCTCCTATGATTTCGGCCAGTAATTCAATAATCATTATCACCGCTTCAATACAAGGCACTTTGGCTACGACACTCGGATTGGTCTCCTCCAACAAAAAGAAAACCAGTCATGTCCGACCACAGTCTTCGACAATATATACATTCATATAGGGTTTGACATTAGTTTAGTTACAATTCATCAAAAACCCGATACACTTCGGCAAGTTTGGATTTGGTAGGTCAGATATCTCTATCATGGCCCAATTTAATTTGGAGTCAAATAAGCCTTAATGGATTCGGCAGATTATTCGACTCTATATATGGTTTAGGCTATCCTTCTCTTCGAACTTCGGTTGTCGCGCATCGTCTTCGGCACGACAACAAAGTTGGCAGAGGAGAAAATATTTTTGGGCAAGATATAAAGTTATTTGTTCGATGCTATATTAGAATCGGGCTTCTTTTTCATGTTGAATTGGTTGGGGGCAGGATATACAAGCCTGATATGAGCTTTGACGGTCCAAGATGTTCTCCCATAACACTTCAGGCATCAACAACCACTACAGTAAAAGCAAAATTAAAGCAAAAAGCTTCGATTATTGTATAGGCATGTGACATTTTCCCACCACGACTTCATCCTCATCTTCGGACCTTAATAATGGTGTTTGCTCACTTCAGTCATCTTCGGGTAAAAACTTATATTTTTGTTGTCTTCTCCTTCTCTCTCTTCGGACTTCAGTTGTCTCCCATCAATTCCAATTTTGGTGGTTATAAGGTCGGTTATTCACCTTTGACAATTATAAGGTTGATCATCCACATTCGGCGATAATAAGGTCGATTATCCACCTTTGTGGTAATAAGGTCGATATCCACCCTAGGCGGTAATAAGGTCGGTTATCCACCTTCGACGGTTATAAGGTCGTTCATCCACCTTCGGCGGTTATAAGGTCGGTTATCCACCTTCGTCGGCGATATAAGGTCGGACGGTTCTCTGGAACCTCTATTTAAAGCCTCCCTAGTCCCTAGGAGATCGGGAGAGCTATTACTGTGATATAAGGCAAACGGTTCTCCGGAACCTTTATTTAAAGCCTCCATAGGGGATCAGGAGCATTGTTACGGTGACATAAGGTCGGACGATTCTCCGGAACCTCTATTTAAAGTCTCCCTAGGGGTTTGGGAGCAATATTGCGAAGATATAACGTTGAAAGGTTCTATAGAACCCAAATTAAAAGTCTTCCTTAGGGGTCAGAAGCAATATTACGGATATATAAGATCAGACAGTTATTCAGAACTTTGATTAAAAGCCTCCCTAGAGGTTGGGAGCCTCATATAAAGCCTCCCTAGAGGTCGGGAGCCATATAATGGCGATATAAGGCGGGTAGGTCTCTGGACCGTGATGGAGATCTTCGCGAAAGAAGGTGAGGGGAATCATTTTCTGGCATTACTCTCCTATTATAAATACTTTATAACAGAAGAGTGGGGGACAATGTTGGAGTGTGATTTGATGAGTCCTGTGGGTTCGGGGGGACCCGTGCTACGTGGCTGAATATTTTAGTCAGGAGACTTGACATTCTAAGGAATCTTCAATCCTAATTGACTTGTGACTTTCTTATCCTATTTGACTTCCTACTTTTAAGAAAAACAAATCTAATTCAATTATGAAGTTGGTAGTTATAAGGGAACTTTAGATAAGACAAGAATTCCTACTCAGAGAAGGACGTAGAAAATTAAGGAGGTGTGATCAACTATAAATACCAGGACTATAATTCAGGCTCCAGGTGCCTTACACAGTATCTACTTTTAAGCACTTGAGCAATTACAAACCTCCATTGTTGACATTTGTGGCCTGTACTTATTCTCACACCGGAGCTATCCCCCTATGGCCCTGACTGTCAGGCTCCTCAGTGTGTTCATTCGTTTATCGTGCAGATTTTACGTTCGTTGCTTGGTGATTCGGTGAGCGATCAGATTTTGGCGTTAATAGTTAATATAAAAATGAATTTCATTAATTAAATATGATAACAAATACTAATGTACCGTTCTCACATCTAAACTAAGGTTATTATAGTTATGAACTTGCAAAATATAGTGTTATTCTAAGACCTAATTATATTTGAGAAAATAAATATTTTTTATATATTTAGTTCACCAAGTGTAAAAAAAGCAATATACATTGACAACCTTACTTTAGACATGGAAAAAATGCATTAGCACTCTTCGTCAAATTTAATTATCAGAGTTCTCTTTTTTATTGACGAAAAAAGTCGAAGACACGGTTTTACACAATTAATGTATCCATGGGGAGACTTGTGCTAAAAATATATATCGAAAACACTTTTGTAAAAGCATGACAAATAAAATGGTCAAATTTGTAATTTAGTCGAATTTATCTAATTTTTTATTTATACTTTTTTTTAATGAATAGATTACAAAAAAAAATAATAAACAGAAAACTGGATCACTTTCTTTGTAAAAAATAATTACTCAAAAAATGAACAACTTTGAATGAAAAGTAAAATAATATAAGTAAATATTTTATAATCCATATCCTCCACATTATAAACACAACAAAATAATATAAGGATGAAATGATAATTTAAAAATAACACTCAAGTTTTGTGTCATTTTCTTTTATAAACTCGATGAATTTTTAAGTTATTTATTCTTTTTTATTCTGTTCAAATTTAAGTTTTCAATTATTTTCTTTTTCATTAAAAAAACTCAAAAACATAGCGCAAATATTTAAGTTAGAATATGTTTTCATTTTGATCATGGTAATGATATTTTTTTTCTTCTTAATTTATAATTTTACCAATAAGAACAAAAACATAAGAAAATCAAAAACAAACAAAATCACTTACCAAATGAACCCTAACACTCTATTTCTAAGTTTGGGAAAAAAGAACGAAAATTTTAATTTATAATAGAAAAGAAAATAAAATAAAATAAACTAATAAGTTTTCTTTCATGTTGTCACCGAGTTTATAATGAAAAAAGAAAAGAAAAGAAAACTTAAACTTCACATTTAAGTTACTAAGTTATCGTTAAATTAGTTTTATTATGTTTATAAACTAGAGGGTATAGAAGAGATTATAAAAGATGAACTTATGTTATTTTTGTTTTTCGTCTAAATTCATCAATTTTTATATAAAAAAGTTTGGCGAGAAAAATAACTAATTTTTTCATTCATTTCTTTTCTTTTGTCCATAAAAATTTATGGATCTTTTTATATTTAGTAACAAAAATATGTCGAACTTTGTTATGAGTAAATACAATAACATATTCTATAAATCAACTATATAATTAAAAACATAAACTTACTTTGGTTTTATCAATTTTTGTTTTAGCTTTCCTATTCATATTAATATAAGTACTATTCAAATTTGTATCAATTAAATATTATCTAAATTAAAAATATTCCTATTTCTTGTAGGAACAAAAAAGAAGAAGATTTTTTTTCTTTCTTATTCAAATTAGTAGAAGTAATATACAAATTTATAATAATTAAATATATATTATCCAAATTTGTAAAGTATTCAAAAGAAACTCAACCATTCTTTAATAGAAAAAGTAACTTCTAAGATAATTTTAGTTTTGGTTTTACCAATTTTATTACAAATTTTTTTATCACAATATTTTCCTAATTAATTACATAAAATTATGAGAAATTCCATTTCAAATTTAAATTATATTACAATAATTAAATTGTCATAATCATAACTAAAAAATCTACACTTTATTCAAGTGTTTAGCTTGTTAATTTATCGAAGGAACCTACAATGTGTAATTAAATAATTTATTTTTTAAAACAAATATTTAATAACTACAACTATCTTCTTAAAATTATAATTAAATATTTACTCTACATTTAATTGATTATCTTAATAATTAACAATAACATAATAAATTATTATTTATGTCGCTTGTGCTTTGCACGGAGTTGGTGATCTTGTTAATATAGAGGGTTAAATATATTTTACTACCTTAAAATATTATCATTTTTTCACTTCGATAATTCACCTTTCAATTTTTTCAATTAGATGAGTAAACTATTCATTTTTTTTCACTTTTGTCTAAATTCACTTAACACATCAGAAATTGATGATGTGTCCTCCTGAGTGGGGCCATAGGAAGCTGATGTGTATTTAAATAATAATATTTCTATCATTTTATTCATTTAAGTTATTTGGCAAGGGTAAATTTGGCAAACCATTTTTTATTATCCATTAAAACAAAACAAATCAAATCATAGACAAATCTCCTCATCCCCTTCATCCAAAAATTTTCTAACAAAACAATCGTCGTCAAGTATGGCATCATCCAAAAATCAATCATTGTCTTCGTTAACGGCAGAAATGATATCTTTCTCTCTAGAATTTATCCCCCCTCCCTCCATCTTCCATCGCCGCCTCCCCCTTTTTAATTCGGCCCACCCGTTCCCCTTCTTCCCTTCTCCTACACTTTGGCCCACCATCTTTTCTTCTTCCTTCTTCACCATTTTCATCTTGCTTGGTGCTCTTTTAGCCTATCCGAAGATTGAAATGAGGACCATCCCGAAAATCATTTTTCGATCTATGTTAGGCCAAGTTCGAGGATTCTTAGATTGTGGGGGCTTCTTTGTGTGATTAGTAGCACTACAAGAAAAAGGCTTATTAGCGACCGCCAATCTGCGACCGTTAACGGTCACATATAGGTATCGGCGACTGAATACGGTCGCAGATAGATGTCGCATATATTTTGGACGCTGACTGCACATCGGCGACCACTTTTAGCGCCCGAAAAGTCAGCGACCGACATATAGCGATCGATGGCGTCACTAAGCTGAGTCAGGTCTCATTGGTGACGTAGCCCATGTGTCAGCGACCACCATTAGCGACAAACCCCCCGTCGCTGATCTCCCCAAGTCACTCGCGGTCGCTGATACGTAATAGCGACTGTATGCGGTCGCTGATTAATAAAATTAAAAAAAATGTCTGTTTTGTGGATTTCCCAAAAGCTTTATACCTGTTTGTACCTGTTTTATATCTCAACACACAGCAGTATATATAAATCACCAAAACTATATAAATTAATCGATCCACGACCATAAACCAACACAATAAACAAATCAAGAGACTAAAATTTATATAAAAATTATATATTGAATCTAAAACTATAATGAACTCCATTGCCTTTGACATCAAACAACTCAACAAGCAAACAATTAGTTGTAGTGAAAGGGAATATTACAATCTAAAGATTTTCTATTTTCTTTCTAGATATATATAGCATCTCAACAACTCTTACCAGTCATATTTATAGACCTCCTGCAAAGAGAAACTCTTCCTGAAGAAAAGATAAAATAGAAGAGCCATAAGTAACTAAACATAAAGCTAAATTCATGACAAAATTACCTCGGCATCATCATCCTGCTGTTGTGTTAACGTTCGGCGCTACTGCATAAGCAAATGCCCGCGTTAAGTGTAAGAAGTAGATTACGATCTTGATAGTCGGTCGTCGTCGATAAAGTTTATTCCCAGTACTCCTTGAGAAGTGTAGCTAGTTGTGGCCCACCTCTCCATGAAATCGAGAAACATTCTCGATTTTATAGTCCTAGGCCATTCAACTGTTACTCCTGTTTTTGCAAAATCAACTGCCATAGAGTGAAGGGTTGTCAAATTTGATATTTTTTACACGTAGTCTTATCTGACTCAAGGTCTGCATGTACTAAATGTGCAGTAGAGATTGTACCCAAGGTATGAGAGACAAAGGAAGAGTTGCAGGAAATTCAACAATTTCCAATAAGTATTTCACCATATTGTACTTCCTCTCAAATTCCCAGAACAAAGTGGTTAATTTCTGAACAAAGTGGTAATTCCTGAACCGTTTAACCACTTTGTTCAGGAATTCAACAGGAAGTACAGTTGAATTAATTGAACCACTTATTGGGAACTGTTGAATTTCATGCAACTCTTAAGGAGTCTCTCATATTTCATGCAAACCCTTGAGCCAGATAAGACTATGAGTAAAAAATATCTCAGTTGACAACCCTTCACTCTATGGCAATTAATTTTGCAAAAATAGGAGTAACAGCTGAAAGGCCTACGACTTTAAAATCGAGGACAAACCAGCTTTTACACTTCTCAAGGAGTATTGGGGGGGGGGGGGGGGAACTTTATCGTGCTAGTCTTGAATCTATAGTGAATAAGAAGTCGCAATCTATTTGTTCACAGAATATAATATCATCAAGATGTGTATATAAAATACTGAAAGATATATATGTTTATATACTCAAATAACAACGCTTTAATTAAAAAAATAGAATAACAATGATTTAATTAAAATAAATAAAAGAGAGAACATACTCTATCAATAACTCAACTGCAGCATCCTTAAGACCGACTTATTTCGAATGTTTTGTAACCAAATATCAGCATTTTCTTGGAAACTACTTTCTCTCACAATCTCTATCATGAAAGTATAAAATGAATCTGCAATCAACCTAATTAGTCTTGAATTTGACTCCACAAAGCAGTATCTCCGAAATATATACAACAAATTGGAGAAAGATGAAAATGTGCACTTGCTGAAAGATAACTTCTCACAATTAGATGGAAACTTAAAGTTAGATATAATGTAAAACAAATACCTTCATCATCGCCCATGAGTAATGACTACTAAGAGAAGAGTCAAGAATTTCCTTGTATGCAGGATTCGATATAGCAGTTGCAACTAATACTCCAACTGGTTCCTCGGCAGCCAAACAAATATGGGTCGTGTAGTTCCTGTTTTTGTCCCATACTTGAATAATAAGTTAATTGAATTATATCGGACATTCCTCACTGTTCCATCATAACAGATGACAACATCCCGAAGGAGGGCCATTAAGCTGCTGAACAGAACGTCTTACCTCTTTTTCTGTGAGAACTACCCATCTGAGAAATTCAGAGTGGTTAGAAGTTGTCTATGTCATGGATTGGACCCATATGAATGAATCATCGCCTGATATGGGTCCAATCCATGACATAGACAGCTTCTCACCACTGCGAATTTCTTAGATGGGTAGTTCTCACAGAAAAAGAGGTGAGACGTTCTGTTCAACAACTTAATGATTCATCGTTCGGAATGTTGTCATCTGTTATGATGGAACAGTGAGGAATGTCTGCAGTAATTCAATTAACTTATTATTCGAGTATGGGACACAAATATGAACTACAAACCCATATTTTTTTGGTTGTCGAGGAATCAGTTGGAGTATTAGCTGCAACTGCTATGTTGAATCCTGCATACAAGGGAGTTCTTGACTCTTCTCTTAGTAGTCATTACTCATGGGCGATGATGAAGGTATTTGTTTTACATTATATATAACTTGAAGTTTTCATCTAATTGTGACAAGTTATCTTTCAGCAAGTGCACATTTTCATCTTTCTCCAATTTGTTGTATATATTTCGGAGATATTGCTTTGTAGAGTCAAATGCAAGACTAATTAGGTTGATCGCAGATTCATTTTATACTTTCATGATAGAGATTGTGAGAGAAAGTATTTTTCAAGAAAATATTGATATTTGGTTACAAAACATTCGAAATAAGTTGGTCTTAAGGATGCTGCAGTTGAGTTATTGATAGAGTATGTTCTCTCTTTTATTTATTTTAATTAAATTATTGTCATTCTATTTTTTAATTAGATCGTATTAAGTTATTTATTTATTTTATAATATATTATAAAATAATGCTACTATCACATAATTTTGGGTCACATAATGCTCACATACACACAAATGCATACTGTATGTATGTGAGCTTTATGTAACTCAAATTATGTGATAGTAGCGTTGTTCTATTTATGTTATGTCATGAATTATGTTATGTTATGATATATTATGGTATATTATTTTATTATATATTATATTATCTTATATTATACAAAGTAATATAAAATAATGTTATTATATTATATTATTTTATTTTATTAAGTTGTGTAAAACTAAGTAAATTAATGCTACTTAATTTATTTTAATTATTATTGGGAAACTAAGTAATATTAACTAAGTAAATACTACTTAGTTGATATAAATTTAGTAGTAAAAACTAAGTAAATGCTACTTAGTTGATTTTAGTTGGGGAAAATTAAGTAAACTAAGGAAATTTATTTTTTTTATTTTCTTTACTATAGTTTGTATTATTTTTTGTTATTTTATTTATATGTTATTATATTTAATTTAATTTAGATTAATATTTAATTTATGTATTTTAGTAATATTATATAATAATACACTAACATAAGCCTTAATATCATATTATGAACATGCATGCATTGAAATTGCACAAATTAAAGTCAAATTAAAACTAAATATCACATATATATAAATCTAACCCAAATTCAAACTACATAGCCAAATCAAACTCATATAAACACATAAGTATGCAATATATATAATTTCAAATCAAACCCAAATTGAAAACTATATATAAATGATGAAAGTGAGAGATTGAATACTTAGGTAGGGTTGCCGGCGGCGAAGGACGGCGGACGGCCGGCGGCGAAGGACGGCGGACTGCGGGCGGCGTCGCCGGGCGGACTGGTTCTCCTTTTCTCTCCTCCCTTTTTCTTCTTTCTGTTCGCATCTGCAGACTAGTTCTATTTAAAAGGATCAGCGACCGCCAATGGCGACCGCTTGCGGTCGCTGATTTTAATTGACTTGACGGTCGAGCTACTGAGGAAGTTAAACCGATCTGCGACCGGATGCGGTCGCAGACTTGAATTGATTTCTCCCGCCAACCCAGGCGTCAAAATTAAAGGCGGCAAATTCAATTTGGCAACCAGTTAGCGACCGCACAGTGGTCGCTACTAGCAAATAGCGATTAATTTGGATAACCGTCGCTAATAGCGGTCGCTACTGCTATTATTAGAAATCGAATACGACGGTCGCAGATATTATTGGTCGCTGATAGACCTGTTTCTTGTAGTGTAGGGGGTATAGGTCTTGTGTGTGCTAGGTTAAGGAGTGATGATCTGATGTGGTAGATGCTTAGGGCTAATGGTTTGGGGGGTTTCAAATCTTGATGGCTTTGCTTGTGTTAAGGTTTTGAAAGCTGTGTAGACACTCAAAATTTCGTTTTCCTGTTACTAACACTGTAGAAAGGGCAAAACTATCTTTTTAAATCAACCCCGGTCTCAATACCGGGCCGTCAAATCAGCCCCGGTCCCAATATCGGGCCGTCAAATCAACCCCGGTCTCAATACCGGATTATCAAATCAACTCCGGTCTCAATTCCCAGTCTCAACCCGGGATATACATGTCAGCCCCGGTTTCAATCGGGGAAGTATAGGTCAGCCTCGGTTTCAACCCGGGAAGTAGAAGTTAGCCCAGGTCTCAACCCGGGAAGTACAAGTCAGCCTCGGTCTCAACCCGAAAAGTACAGGTCATCCCCGGTCTCAACCCGAGAAGTACAGGTCAGCCCCGGTCTCAACCCATGAGGTACAAGTCAGCCTCGGTCTCAACCCAGGAGGTACAGGTCAGCCTCGATCTCAACCCGAGAGGTACAGGTCAACCCCGGTCTCAACCTGGGGGTACAGGTCAGCCCCGGTCTCAACCCGGGAGGTACAAGTCAACCCCGGTCTCAACTCGGGAGGTACAGGTCAACCCCGGTCTCAACCCGGAAGGTACAGGTCAGCCCCGGTCTCAACCCGGGAAATACAGGTTAGCCCCGGTCTCAACCCGGAAGGTACAGGTCAACCCCGGTCTCAACCTGGGGGGTACAGGTCAGCCCCGGTCTCAACCCGGGAGGTACAAGTCAACCCCGGTCTCAACTCGGGAGGTACAGGTCAACCCCGGTCTCAACCCGGAAGGTACAGGTCAGCCCCGGTCTCAACCCGGGAAATACAGGTTAGCCCCGGTCTCAACCCGGGAGGTACAAGTCAACCCCGGTCTCAACCCGGAAGGTACAGGTCAGCCCCAGTCTCAACCCGGGAGGTACAGGTCAGTCCCGATCTCAACCCGAGAAGTACAGGTCAGCTCCAGAATCAACTCGGGAGGTACAGGTCAGCTCCAGAATCAACCCGGGAGGTACAAATCAACCCCGGTCTCAACCTGGGAGGTACAGGTCAGCCCCGGTCTCAACACGGGAAGTACAGGTCAGCCCCGGTCTCAACCCAGGAAGTACAGGTCAGCCCTGGTCTCAACCTGGGAAGTACAGGTCAACCCCGATCTCAACCCAGGAAGTACAGGTCAGCCATGGTCTCAACCTGGAAGGTAAAGGTCAGCCCCGATCTAAATCCAAGAGGTACATGTCAGCCCCGATCTCAACCCGGGAGGTCAGGTCAACTTCAAAAACAATCCTGAAGCCTCACAGCATCTCCAGAGAAAAACCTAGAATGACCAAGTCAGCTTCGAAGACAACCCTGAGGACAAACAAGAATCAACTGGGATCCAAACCTTGGAAACAACACCAGGAAGTCAGCCAAAGGCCATGCCAGCACTAAGCGCAATCCCGGGAGGGGCAAAACGGTCATTTTATCAATTTAAAGCCGATTCGGTCAAACTCAAGCCGAATTGGTGTCACTGAGGTCAGAGCGAACCATAACAATGATCCCAAGTGGAAACAGCGCAAGACAGCTCAACAGATAAACTACGAGGAATCAAAGACTCGGTTATGAACCCGTCTTTTTGGACTCAGAAAAGGTTTTCTCTTATGTTATTGCGACGCGCTCGGCGAGGGCTTTCCGAAAAGGTACAGCACGCCTCAAACGGTCGCTCCGATCAAAAGTTAGAAAATTTCGAATCAGACCTCACATTACTCGGAGTGCACGTACTTCGAGACGACGGGACCACCCACGGGACCCCTGCCACGTGGAACCGCAAGTGGACCCACGGCAGCCGCGGTTTGACCCGCTTCTTCCGGGTCTATATATATGAGGTGACCCCCAGCTCATTTCGCAATTCGAAAACGCTCTGCACCCCTGCCCGTTTGGTTTTCCAACCATTTTCTTGTCTTCCAAACCCAAAATTTTTCACTCTAACACGTAGATATACCCACATACTACCACATAACAAAAACTGAGCGCTAGAATCGGACGTTTAAAGTCTACAATTGGCAAAAAGCCCATGTAGTATTTTTACAATCAGAAAGTTTATATTACTTCATTGCACTTTTATACACTAGCACGTTAAGTTTCGTTTTCTAAATATGCCCGGAACTCAGTTTCGTGGCCATTTTTACTATTTTTTGGTACATTTTAGTACCTAAACGTATTTTCTGGCATTTCTACAACTTGGATTGACGATCCGTCACTTCTAACAGCTTTTATATACTAATTCCTTTGTTTTGAGCAACTTCGCCGGACTGGGTTATCTTCTAAGTCCGGGTTTGGCTTTTTTTATATATTTAACTATATATATACTAACATTTCAATTCTGTCAAGCTCGGATATCAAATCCGTGGTAGTTTACTGCTTTTATATATATATATATATATATGCACCCCTCACCGGACTGGGTTAACTTCCTAGTCCCGGTTTGAGAATTTTTTTTTCTATATTTATATTCCAGTTCGGCCTGGATCATTTCGTGGCCTTTTATTGCTTTTATATATATATGGGCCTAGGATAGAATGTCCTTTGCCCTTTTACAGTTTTTATATATATATATTTCAATTCTGTCGAGCCTGGTTAATTCTGTGGCTCTTTTATAACTTTTATATAAATATGGGCCTAGGATAGAATGTCTATTGCCCTTTTACAGTTTATATATATATATATATATATATGGGCCTAGGATAGAATGTCCATTGCCCTTTTACAGCTTTTATATATATATATATATATATATATATTTCAATTCTGTCGAGCCTGGTTAATTATGTGGCTCTTTTACAGCATTTATATATATATATATATATATATATATATATATATATATATATATTTCCATTTCAGTCTAGGCAAAGGATAGAATGTCCGTCGCCCTTTACCGCTTTTATATATATATATATATATTTCTATTCTGTCAAGCCTGGACCACCCCGTGGCTTTTTACAGTTTATATATATATATATATATATATATATATATATTTACATTCCAGTCCAGGCATCGGAGTGAAAACTCATCGCCCTTTACAGCTTTCATATATTAATTATATATATATATATATATATATATATATATTGCTTTACTCATTTTATTCAATTGTTACTTTAAATATTCATTTGATATGAATCGGCACTGACATTTCTATGGGCGGACTAGATTTTCTTTAAATCTCGCCAACTATAGCTTTCAAACGGTTCAAAATAGGTCCAAACAGAACCGAAAAGCTAGAATGGCTGAGATTTATTTAAATCTAGCATTTTTCTAGTTTAAGTTATAAAAGCTACCTCGCAGCCCTTAGATCGCTATATAGTGGGAACGAGATGCTTCGACCTTGTGCGAGCCAGGATTTACTGATGAATTCTTGGTTCTGGCAATGTTGGATATATTGTTGTACATATTTGGCTGTGTAAGTTTTATTGGCCTCCTTATGTGAGCCTAGGAATCGTGGGATTCATAATCAAACAGATCAGAATCTGATTCCCACGATGGACAAACTCCACTTTACAAATGTATCCTGTCAGTTTTTCTGTAAAAATGTACCTACAAAAGACCTTAAAACAGTTATCCGGATTTAAGGTCTCAACATAGTGAAAATATAGTTTATAGTGTCAGAGTCACTCTGATGACTGTCATACCCATGAGAAGACCGACACTTATATATTTTATGGTCGAGGATGCTTCGCAGCCCTACAATCACCATTCAAATTGAGCATTAAGGCTGAAAAGATAAAACTGAAGTATCGATATACTTCAATTCTCATGTTAGCGTAAGGTTTTGAAAACCTACTTTCAAAACATCATTTCAATAATCTTATCGAAAAAAGAAGCTTTTGCAAATCAAATCAAACACTTTTGCAAATCAAATCAAAGACTTTTTACAAATCAAATCAAACCCTTTGTATATATGTTCAACGATGCATAAACATACTTCTAATCAAAGCATAGGCCCAATTTCTTCCAGCATTCACACACACATTGCAGATTTAAAAAGAAAATATTGAAAAGATGTGGTACCGTGTTTACACGGGAGTTGTGGGGTGCCTAACACCTTCCCCACACTTAACCAAGCCCCGAAATCAAAACTTCAGTTTCAAAGATCAAGTTTCGACAGTGTCCAGCAATTGGGCCTCTTTTCAAACAAAACTCGGTTGAGTTGGTACAACCATTTCAAATCTACCAACTGGCGACTCTGTAAAACGTTCTAATCGTCGATATGATACATGTTGGCCTTTCCCTAAAAACCCTTCAAAACCTTTTTCACAAATAAAAAAAGTAAGGGTAGACATAACTTAGGAAGAGAAAAAGATCCGGGTTGTGACCCGACCCGCGGATTTTTTCTGATGTCGACAGGTGGCGACTCTGCTGGGGACAGTAGAGGGCTTAGGCCGAGTTCAAATCTTTTCAAAGATTTCCCTTTTTAAAATCTACGTATGTGTGAATGCTACGTTTTTACATTGAATGAATGCGTGAATGCTGCGTCTTTACATTGAATGAATGCTTTCCTGCTTTTTTAGTGCTTCGCATCCATATTAGTGCTTCGCACCCATGTCATCATATGCATAACGGTGAGGAACGATGTATGTCAATGTATGTTGTGTGATTCCTCCACCAGAAGGTAAACTCGCCGGTGATAAGTAATGTCTTCGAGGACGACTAAGTCTTTGGGGCTCATGAAAAAGCACCACTCAGATTCGCTCCAGTTGAAAGATCGGATTAATTTTTCCTCTAGTAGATTGCGATGATCTGAGGTCCTTCATGCCGAAAAAGCCGCGAGAGTAGCCTAAGATAGGTCAGCCTCTGATTAACCAAATTCGATGGGAAGCTTCTTCATGCCTTCCTCTTTTAATTCAATGTCAAGTTTCCAATTCCAATGTAAAGGAGCACAATGTAAATATCATAATAAATTTTTACATTCCTTGTTATATACATCTTATCATGTCATCCTGTCATCAAAATAACTAACCTCTGTTTTGCAGGATAAGATTAAAAAACCACAAAAACACATCATGGCATGCATTCTATCCCAACCTACTTCAGGAAATTGACACGACTACATTTTATTGTAGGTGAAAAATTGGTCCTGTTACTAGATCTAAGTCTAAGAAAACTCTAAGTCCATCCACGGACATGACTTTCAATGCTCAGCCAGAATCCACCCTTGTATCTAGGGAAGAGTTTGAAGGACTGAAGAATCAGATAGCCGAATTGGCCAGTTTCCTGAGAGAACAAAGTAAGGCTCTTAAAGGGAAGCAAGCACAGGTTCATATAGAACCAGGAACACCTGGTGGTAATCAAGAGACCGAAAAGACAGATACTCAGATTCCTGGACCCCAGAACCAGGATATTACCAACAAAATCCTTGAAAACATCGTTCTTAGCAAAGAACAGGAAGCTGGTGACATTCTGAAGAAAGTACAGCAGATGGAAGAAACCATCCGGTCTATCAAAGGGACTGGGGCATTTGGCAGTGTCAATTATTCAGACCTCTATATATTCCCTGGGGCTCGTTATCCAGAAAAATTTTAATTCCCTGATTTTGAAAAATATAATGGATTGGGAGACCCCTACACTCACTTAAAAGTATTCATTGGAGAACTCGGATCCTATGCAGAGGACGAGAAACTCCGAATGCAGTTATTCTAGAAGAGTCTGAATGGAGAGGCTAGAGCATGGTACGCCCGTCTAGACAATTCCAAAATTCACAGTTGGGAAGAGTTGGCCCATACTTTCCTCAGTCAATACAGTTTCCAATCTCAGCTGGCTCTAGACAAATACCAGGTAACCAAAATCAAGAAACAAAGTACTGAGTCATTCAGAGAATATGCTCAACGATGGAGACGGGTTGCCGCACAAGTCACCCCATCCATAACTGAGTCTGAGATAGTCATGACCTTCATCGATATTCAAGACGCTCCATATTATGAGAGGGTCCAAGCAGGCATAGGAAAATCATTCTCTGAGATGATCAAGCACAGAGAGATGGCCGAAATGGGGCTGAAGTCTGGGAAGATCAAGAACCTGACCGCCTTAGAAGTTGTGGCCGAACATATCCAATCCAGAAATTATGGGAGTAATCCTCGGAGGGCACATAAGAAGAAAGAGTAAGAAGTGTCCTTAGTATTGCAAGGACAGAATCCAAGGGGTGATTCAAGCAGTATGCCCATTCAAATGAGGAATTTTACCCCTTTTCAAGCTCTTGCACAGCCTTCAAACCCTCCATTTCAGACGACTATGGAGGCCAGATGTCGGAGAACATTCACCCCGATAGGAGATTCACTCGAGAATGTGCTGAAATTGTTAACCGCACAGAAAACGATTGTGCAACTCCTTCCACCAACCAATACTGGTGGATGAAATTTCGACCCAAGTAAGAAATGTGTCTACCATTCTGGATCCCCGGGCCATGATACACAAGACTGTTGGTCTCTCAATCACAAAATTCAAGACTTGATTGATAACAGAGAGATTATGGTAACGAAGCCCGAGCAACCACACGTACAAAACAATCCCCTCCCATAGCATAAAGAAGAGAATGTCATCATGATCAGTACAGAAAATGGATAAGGATCCAAGTACCTCCGATACGTAGGAGAATCAACTCCATCCAGCAACAACAGCCCAGATAGTTGGGAAGTCTAAGAAAGGCGATTCCTGATAGAACAAGAGATCAAGTCTATCAAAGAACAGATTGGACAGCTAGCAGAATTGGTCGTATACCAACATCTGGTCACCAGACAGATGATCAACCAATCCAACCAACATGAGGCTATTCCTCCCACACCAAAAATCAGTCCCATTCCCATGAGGGATAATTACCGTTTTCATCAACAAGAACCCTGGGCCGACAAAATGGCCAAGGAAGAAAAGTTTCAAGCGGGTTAGGAATTTGTCTTTCAAAGGAAGTTCACCAATCTAAACCAGCCTATAAAAGAAATTCTCCAGATGTTAATCAACGAGAGAATGGTTGCAGACTTGCTACCCCCGGTAAACCCTCGATCTAGAAAATTCAAGTCTAACAGAATCTTCCAGTACCACTCCAATGCACCCGACCATGATACTGAGGATTGCTGGGCACTTCGTCATTTAATTCATAACATGATTGAGAGTGGTGAACTGATAAGAGGAAATCAAGTTCTCGGCCTCCCAGATGAAGACACTCTCTTTATTCCCACTGCGTGGAATCAGGATACAGTGGCTGTTATTTCCCGTGATAAGAAGTCATCTCTTACACCCTTAGTACTGCCAGGGAAAGGGGTCCAAGAAACACAAAATCCTATGAAGGTGGCCGCACCCGAGTCTTTAATCTTGCCCTTCAGACCTCAGTATCTAGTTATCAGTCTGAAAAGGGTCCCATGGAACTATAGGAATGACGAAGGTTCCACCTCAAACAACATTGCCATTGTACCAAAGGAGAATCCATTGTACCTGCCTCAGCGGGTTATCAAATAAGTTATCAAGGCCAAAGAAAAGGTGGCTGAAGAGAAAATCAAAGAGTTCCTCAACATAATGGGACACAATGAAATCAAGGTAGTGCAAAGCTTGAAAGACGCACCCAAGAAAATGTCTATCCTAGACTTAGTCTTATCATCGGTGGATCATCGCAACATTCTGGTGAAAGTATGGGAATAAGCTCATCTGCCACATACCGTGGATGCCGAGAAATTCCGGTATGTGGTAGAACACATTTTCAACAGCAATGTGATATCTTTCATTGACGATGATATACCTGCAGAGGGGATGGGTCATCGCAAGTCATTACACATAGCAATAATGTCATCCAAGTATGTGATCGGAGGTGTGCTTATAGATGGAGGATCATCCCTCAACATCTGTCCCTACCACACCTTGGAGAGAATGAAGATTAACCCGAACCGGATCAAAAACAGTCATGTGGTCATCCGGGCTTTCGATGGATGTCGCCGACAAGCTATGGGAGAAATAGAGCTTCCACTAAAGATTGGTTCGCACACTTTCTATGTGTCCTTCCAGGTGCTCAACATCGCCACTGGATATAACTTGTTGCTGGGTAAACCATGGATCCACATGGCAAGGGCAGTGTCATCCACCCTCCATCAACAACTCAAATACATTATCAACGACAACCTAATCACGGTGAATGCTGAACCGAAATACCCTGTCTGCATACAGGGAGACATGCCAGTGATCATTCTGGATGCAGGGATTGAACCTGCTAGTTTTCAAGCCTTGGAAGTGAGTGATACTCAATATCTACCAGTTGGGGCACCGACCTTGAAGCCTAAAGTCTCCCCTGAAGTGATGACAGTGGGCCAGGAGATGGTATATTTGGGTTTCCAACCTGGAGAAGGGTTAGGAAAGAATCAGCAAGGTATTACAAGTCCAGTCCAAATCCCAAGCCAGTCAGGGAGAGCCGGATTGAGTTATTCATCCGGGTCAAGCCGTCGGAACCCACATAAGCACCCTAAGGCTCATGCTTCCACCAAACTGCTGCCAAACCTCATTGATGCTGGCTTTGTAAAGCCAAGGAGGAAGATCCCTGTTGTTGTATCAGTCATGCTTTTTCCTCCAATCATACCGGCCGGTGAAAGAAAATCCCCAAAGCCTGAGGGTTATAGCAAAAAGGGAAAAGAAAAAATTATATACAAAGGATGAGACCCATTTGCTAACATGCGGGTTATCATAAACTATGAGGGTATGAATGATGAGATCCCAGACAGTGATGACGAGGATCAGATTCAAATTCCTCGCATCAAGAAAGGAAAATAGGGCAGTTCAAAGAAGAACCCTGGCCTTATTGTAAAGGATGTCTCAGTCATTATCCGAGACGAGGCAGACGAACAAAATTCCTTGATCCTCCCTGTTTATGAGGATCTAACCCTGGATAACTGGAGCAGTGTCCCTTGCATCAGTCAAAAAGGGTAAAAGGGCAGAGAGTCCATCTGCCCTGTAACATGCTTTCATTTATTGCTTACTTTTGATTGCAAAGCTATAGCAGTAACTTTTGTCATGCTTTGCCAAATGCTTTGTATATTTAAGCAGTTGCATATATTAAAGTGAAAGCATTTTTTTTCAGGACTCCAGAGTTGGATTTGTTTGTCACTGCTGATGAGATGTCAACCTGTCACAGTGACTACAACTTTGATGTATAATTGAACTTTGACTTGATGGAAGTTGATCAAGAGGAGGAACATGACTATGAGGTGCCCGAGGAGATCAAAGAATGGGTCAAAGATAAACTCAAACCAAACCTCGACCAAACTACCATTATCAATATCGAAACCTCAGAAAATCTCAAAGAAATCCAGATAGGCATAGACCTCACACAAGATCAAGAAACCAACCTGATCGAACTCCTAACACAGTTCCAGGATGTGTTTGCGTGGTCACATGAAGATATGATCGGCTTGTCTACTGATATTGTCATCCATCGAATGCCCATCAAAGATGGATTTAAGCCCGTAAAGCAAAAGCTCAGGCGATTGAAACCTGAATAGAGTCTGAAAGTTAAAGAAGAAGTTGTTAAACAATTCAAAGTCGGCATCATCATGGGATCAACCTACCCGGAGTGGCTGTCAAACATAGTCCCCGTGCCAAAGTCCGGAGGGATAGTACGAGTATGTGTAGATTACAGGGATTTAAACAAAGCCTGCCTCAAGGATAATTTCTCGGTACCTGTCATCCATATCTTGATAGACAACACGGCGTAATACGACATGTATTCCTTTGTGTATTGCTTTGCTGGTTACCATCAAATCATAGTTGCTGAAGAGGACAGGGAGAAAATCGCTTTCATCACTCCCAGAGGAACCTTCTACTACAGACGACTATCCTTCGGCCTCAACAATGCCGGAGCCATATATCAGCGAGCCATGATGGCCCTATTTTATGACAATGCATAAGAAGATAGAGGTCTATGTGGATGACATCATCATCAAATCTCGGAAGGAGGACGATTAAATCGACCATCTCAGGAAGTTGTTTAACAGGTTACGTAAGTACAACCTCAAGCTGAATCCCGCCAAGTGTGCTTTTAGCGTCAAATCAGGCAAGTTGTTAGGATTCCTAGTAAGCAATAGAGGCATTGAGCTGGATCCTGCAAAAATTAAAGCCATCAATGAGATGTCAGTACCTCTAACAGAGAAGGAGATACGTGGGTTGTGACGCCCCCAAAATAGGTCCACTCCACCCATTCTGAGTCGCCAAATACATGGTACAGAATCTAAATACAAATTTTCTTATAACAGATATTCGTGCAAAATACGACCACACAAACTGTGAGCTTCAATACAAATCGTATATAATACGAAAAATATAAACACTCAAATAAGTCCTCATTATAATTATTATTACACTATTTTATAAAATAGTGAGGACTTCTACAGCTCTATCTCGGACCAACACTCTATTCCCCGACTAGTTTCCGCGATATTCTCATTTCCTTAAGAGAACAATGGAAGAAAATGGTGAGCTCAACTAGCCCAGTAAAGAATATTATGACTAAGATAATGAAGAATAAATTATCGTTAGCCTTCAATAAATAAGATAAAATATTATGGACAACAAGTTTTAGATCAACAACTGCAGCAAAAATAACAATCCATTAGAAGAGTCAAGTAGAGAATGATGTCTACTATCTTCTATGATTTAAAAGTCCATCATCAATATTTTATCCCTGTAACATCAATCAATAAATAATTCAAATCAATAATTCATCTTTGCACTACGGGCCAAAGATATTCATTTATGTCACCAGTGGTCATGATCATACCAAACACATGTTCATCTTTGCACTACGGGCCAAATATATTCATAAATCAACAGCTTATCTTTGCACTACGGGCCAAATATATTTATAAATCAATAGCTCATCTTTGCACTACTGGCCAAAGATATTCATTAATCAACAGTTCATCTTTGCACTACGGGCCAAAGATAACTTTCACCACAATTTAAGTTTGAGGATTATGACAATGATATTAAGAACGAATCAAGTGAGATAAAGGATAAATATTAGAGATTTATATTTCAATTTATCCATAGTTCAAGAATATTCAAATTGTCAATATGAAGATCAAAACATGGATCCAATTTCAAGAATAAGATCCATAAAAGATAATCTGGACAAAGAAAAGAAAATAAATTTCGTCGTGAATAGTACTCTAGCATGAATAGTACCCCGGATGAATAGTACTCCGGCATGAATAGTACCCCAGATGAAAATGTAAAAACTTCATAAGAAAGTTCAGACCAATATTCCGGTGAAATGATATTAGATGAAGCGTAAAATTCAAGAAATTTCTAATCATTTCAGGAATTATAGAAGCCATACTTACCATAGTAAGTTTAAATTTAGGAATATGAAATGAAATATTATCACTAACATACTATAGAGTATGGAAGAAAATAATATTCCTTATGAATATTGAACGAAAACAATATCATTTACGAGAAAAATAATATCTTTTACCTTAATAGGAGAGTAATTCTGACTGGAATAATGGAAATTATGTTGAGAAAATCTTACACTGTTATCAACACTCAAAATATACTTATATTCACAAGAAATACGCTCAATAGTATAGAAAAAGAATTTTCTGATTCTGGTGTGATTTTCATTTCTTAACTAAGCAACCTATTTATAGGAAAATGCCAGAACACCACTTTTGACAAAATTTTCTACAGATGATTCCAGCACTCCACACTTTGAAAAATCTTCAGCCACCAACAAGGACAATTCCAATTTCCAAGTCTCCTCCACAAACATGTTTTACATTTAAAAAACATTTATCATAATTAAAAGAATTCAAATTCAATTTGCTCTCTTCCACCTCATTTTATTTTTATACCATGAATTTACTATAATAATGTTACCATTTAAATTATAAAATTGTAATATTATATTCTCACATTATACTATTATAATATAATATTATAATAATATATTTGAATGAATTATTTTATCAAAAAAGATAAAATGTCAACTTTCAACAAATGTCTCATGCTAAAAATTCCTCCATTTATATCAAAATTGATCAAATATTTACTTATCATATTTATCAAAAAATTTATTTTATTCATCAATTATTATTCATAATTAATATTATAGCATCACAATATTGACAACTAGGTCGTTCCTAGGAAAGAGAGGGCTTTCCGATAAGAATTTCTCCTTATTGGCGCGCAATTATATAGCCTTACCCCTTTCCTCGACAGAACTTTCTAGACATTGTCAATAATGTTATCTAATGATATAATTTCAATAATATGTGTGACAATTATTGATTTAATACTGTAAAATACTGTGTAGTGGTTACTGTGATAATTATTGGATGAATAATATAAAATGATATGCAATTATCAATGTAATAATTATTGAATTAATAATATAAAATATTGAACAGTAATTACTCTAATAATTATTGAATGAGTGACTTATTATGTAAGAATCAATAATTAGAATTATTGTGCAATACCTTGTGCTACTGTGCAATAACGCGTGTTAGTGTACTTTAACCACCGGGTATTTCAACAGTTTAACGGTAAAAGTTTTGCCGTTATATTTTAGAAAACTTATTTTTGTCGTTTTCTTCATCCGACAGTTTTTCATTATGGGGCACACTAATGATTGTGCCGTCGTACGAATATTTCCCGACAAAAAGAATATTCTCCGACCAAACGAATATTCCCAAAAAAAAATGAATATTTTATGACAACTTGCTTACTTTGAAAATTTTGCACAAATCACCCATAATTATAATATTTATTCAATTTAACCATTTACTGAATAGAATAATAATTATAAGAAAATTGAATACTTTTATTTCATAAAATTCGGGGTCTTACAATCTCCCCTCCTTATGAAATTTTGTCCCCAAAATTTACGTACGTACCTGGTATTTTGAAGAGGTGAGAATACCTTGTTTTTATTTCCGATTCTAACTCCCAAGTCATTTCCTCAATACCATGGTTTCTCCATAAAACTTTGACTTGAAGTATAACCTTTGAGCGTAGAACATGTTCCTTCTTATCCAAGATCTTGACAGGTACCTCCTCATACGTTAAATCTTTAGCTATCTCATCTGGTTCTAATTCAATAATATGGTTTGGGTCTTTCACATATTTACGAAGCATGGATATGTGAAAAACGTTATGAACACGAGACATGCTTGGAGGTAAGGCGAGTCTATAGGCCACAGTTCCTACTCGGTTGAGGATTTCAAATAGACCGATAAATCGTGAGTTGAGCTTTTCTCTCTTTCCGAATCTCGTTAATCCTTTCCACGGAGCAACACGTAACAATACATGGTCTCCGACATTAAATTGTAAGTCCCTTCGATGAAGATCAGCATAACTCTTTTGTCGATCTTGTGTTGTTTGTAAACTTTGCCGGATCATTTGAATTTTTTCCGTAGTCATACGTACTAACTCCGGTCCCAACAATGTTGCTTCACCCACCTTATCCCAGCATACTGGATAACGACACTTTCGTCCATACAACGTCTCGAATGGAGCCATGAGTTGGTTCTACTCGTATATTTGACATCATCACGTGGGTCCTTGGAGTCTTTAACTCTATCTCCATCCTTTGTAAGTCATACAAAATGGGTCTTTGTGTTGACAATATCGCACTCGTACCCGTATATGATCTTCTACTCAACGCGTCAGCTATCACGTTCGCTTTTCCAGGATGGTATATGATGATATGGTCGTAATCTTTCAACAGCTCAAGCCAACGTCGCTGTCGCATGTTGATTTCGTTCTGGGTGAAGCAATATTTTAGGCTTTTGGAGTATATTAGGATGTCATCAATAAAGACAACCTCGAAATGATCCGACTATTTCTTGAATATTCGGTTCATTATGTCCATGAACACTACATGGACATTGGTCAATCCGAAAGACATAACTAGAAATTCGTAATGCCTGTATCGAGTTCTAAAGGCAGTCTTTGGAATGTCATCAGTTTTAATCTTTAGCTGATGATATCCAGAACGGAGATCAATCTTTGAGAAGAATTTAGCACCTTGTAACTGGTCAAACAAGTCATCAATGCAAGGTAACGGATATCTATTCTTGATGGTGACATGGTTCAACTCTCGATAGTCAATACAAAGTCTATACTCCCGTCTTTTTTCTTTACGAATAAAACAGGAGCACCCCAAGGCGATGTACTAGGTCGTATAAAGTCGATGTCTAACAACTCTTGTAATTGGACCTTTAACTCTTGAAGTTCAATTAATAGGAGCCATTCGATATGGGGTTTTAGAAATGGGTTTTGTACCGGGTTCAAGGTCAATAAAAAAATTCAACTTCACAATCCGGGGGTAGGCCAGGAAGTTCTTCGGGAAATACATCAGAGAATTTATTAACAACAGTAATATCATTCAAATCTGACGTATTCTTGTTTAAATCGGTGACATGGGCTAAGAAAGTTTGATATCCGTTTTTCAATAAACGAATACCTTTATGACTTGAAATAACATTGATTGATTTTTGTGGTTTGGTTGTTTTAATTCGCATAACAGGTTGGCTAGGAATTTGAAAGCTAACAATCTTACGAAAATAATCAATTTTAGCATAATGAGTGGTTAACCAGTCGATTCCTAAAATCACATCAAATGCAAGTATTTTCAAAGAAATGAGATCAACAGGTAATGTGAGGGTACCAATTTGAATCAAACAAGATTTGTAAACTGTGGATGTAACGAAGGTTTCTCCCAAAGGAGTTTCAACAGATAAATCAAAGTCTAGTTTCTCAGGGGTCAAGTTCAAACGTTGAGCACAAACAGGTGAAATAAAAGAATGGGTAGAACCAGTATCTAATAAGGTATAGACTTCGCAAGAGTTTATGATTAGCTTATCCGTGATAACTTCGTTCGAGTTCCTCGCTTTTTGGGTAGTCACGACAAAAGCTCTCCCCTGAACCACCAACTTTGACTTGTCCGGGACAGCCTTTGGAGTCACTATCCCATCTGGACATGACTTCGTTATAAAGTACATTCCACCCTCAACTGCTTCATCGCACTCCTGATCCATGATCTGAATCATTACTCTTCGATCCATATCGAATTGGGGTTGACCGCTCTGCATGGTGTAATTCCAAACTCGATGTTGGATTCTCCCAATTGCTGTCCAAAAAGTGAAATCCATATCGTCTATTTTGGCCTTCTTGGATCGGACGTCTCTTTCTACAATATCAACGCATCATGCGGCTTTTACCCATGCATCTTCCATTCTCACTCGTTCAGTTGTTTCTTCTTTCAGCTGATCTTTAACGTTTTCATTCTCAGATTCCAGCTCTATTATCATATGCCCTGCCAGAGAGAGCTTCTGTTCAAGCTTTGCATATCGGGTAGCAAAATTTTGAATTGTTGTATCCCTTTGTTCCTACGATCGTCTGCCGTTCTTCACCCTGCTCTTCTAACTCACGAATACGATCTTGCAGTTCTACATTTCGATCATAAAATTCTCCTAATAAATCCTCCTCAGGGTCTTCTTCTTCCTCACTCTCAGCTGCTACCTCTGCGACTAGCTCGGGTGCAACTATTAATTCTTCACTCACTACATGAATATCTCTAATTTCTTTTTTCGCCTGACATCCTACAATCAAGTTCAATAACTTAATTAGTACTCTCCAATAAATATCTTTGTTATAATAAGATATTATACTCCAATATTTATTCTTTAAATACATCTCCTTAATTCATCACTTAAAACTCTATATGAGTTCATCTCTTGATTTTTAGATGTCATTCTTAATAATGTCACAAAACAAGAGTTAATTAAAGAAATTGACATGTCACATATTATCCTTATGTTTCGATCGACCAATTAAACAACAAATAAGCTTAGGTAGGACATACTAGGAAAGGTTTTACTATCTCTCTACTCCTAGTTCTAATCCCAGATCTCCGCCAGAGATCATATCCCTAAGCTCTGATACCAACTGTGACTCATATCCCAACATTGGATAGCACTTCACAATGGCACCTATCAGTTTGCCACCGCACAAAGACGGTGTCCCCTATGGAGAGTCTGGCTTCGGTGCATCCCACAAAGGAAGTCACCAGATAGAGGCTCGGGACTCTTCACACCTTATGGCTCTGATACCAACTGTGACGCCCCCAAAATAGGTCCACACCACCCATTCTGAGTCGCCAAATACATGGTACAGAATCCAAATACAAATCTTCTTATAACAAACGGTCGTGCAAAATACGACCACACAAACTGTGAGCTTCAATACAGATCATATATAATACGAAAATTAAAACACTCAAATAAGTCCTCACTAATTATTATCACACTATTTTATAAAATAGTGAGGACTTCTACAGCTCTATCTCGGACCATCACTCTATTCTCAGACTAGTCCCCGCGATATTCTCATTTTCTGAAGAGAACAATGGAAGAAAAGGGTGAGCTCAACTAGCCAGTAAAGAATATTATAACTAAGATAATGAAGAATAAATTATCGTTAGCCTTCAATAAATAAGATAAAATATTATGGACAACAAGTATTAGATCAACAACTGTAGCGAAATAACAATCCATTTGAAGAGTCAAGTAGAGAATGATGTCTACTATCTTCTATAATTTAAAAGTCCATCATCAATATTTTATCCCTGTAACATCAATCAACAAATAATTTAAATCAATAATTCATCTCTGCACTACGGGCCAAAGATATTCATTTGTGTCACCAGTGGTCATGATCATACCAAACACCTGTTCATCTTTGCACTACGGGCCAAAGATATTCATAAATCAACAGCTCATCTTTGCACTACGGGCCAAAGATATTCATCAATCAACAGTTCATCTTTGCACTACGGGCCAAAGATAACATCATCACAATTTAAGTTTGAGGATTATGACAATGATATTAAGAACGAATCAAATGAGACAAAGGATAAATATTAGAGATTTATATTTCAATTTTTTCAGAGTTCAAAAATATTCAAATTGTCAATATGAAGATCAAAACATGAATCCAATTTCAAGAATAAGATCCATAAAAGATAATCTGGACAAAGAAAAGAAAATAAATTTTGCCGTGAATAGTACTCCGGCATAAATAGTACCCCGGATAAATAGTACTCCGGCATAAATAGTATCCCGGAATGAAAATGTAAAAACTTCATAAGAAAGTTCAGACCAATATTCCGATGAAATGATATTAGATAAAGCGCAAAATTCAATGAATTTCTAATCATTTCAGGAATTATAGAATCAATACTTACCATAGTAAGTTTAAATTTAAGAATATGAAATGAAATATTATCACTTACATACTATAGAGTATGGAAGAAAATAATATTCCTTACGAATATTGAACGAAAACATCATTTACGAGAAAAATAATATCACTTACCTTTATAGGAGAGTAATTCTGACTGGAATAATAATGTTACCATTTAAATTATAAAATTGTACTATTATATTATCACATTATACTATTATAATGTAATATTATAATAATATATTTGAATGAATTATTTTATCGAAAAAGATAAAATGTAACTTTCAACAAATGTCTCATGCTAAAAATTCCTCCATTTATATCAAAATTGATCAAATATTTACTTATCATATTTATCAAAAAATTTATTTTATTCATCAATTATTATTCACAATTAATATTATAGCATCACAATATTGACAACTAGGTCGTTCCCAGGAAAGAGGGGGCTTTCCGATAAGAATTTCTCCTTATTGGCACGCAATTATATAGCCTAACCCCTTTCCTCAACAGAACTTTCTAGACATTGTCAATAATATTATCTAATGATATAATTTTAATAATATGTGTGACAATTATTGATTTAATACTGTAAAATACTTTATAGTGGTTACTGTAACAATTATTGGATCAATAATATAAAATGATATGCAATTATCAATGTAGCAATTATTGAATCAATAATATAAAATATTGAACAGTAATTACTGTAACAATTATTGAATGAGTGGCTTCTTACGTAAGAATCAATAATTAGAATTATTGTGCAATATCGTGTGCTACTGTGCAATAACGCGTGTTAGTGTACTTTAACCACCAGGTATTTCAACAGTTTAACGGTAAAAGTTTTGCCGTTATATTTTAGAAAACTTATTTTTGTCGTTTTCTTCATCCGATAGTTTTCTATTATGGGACCCACTAATGTTTGCGCCGTCGTACGAATCTTTTTCCTGACAAAAAGAATATTCCCCGATCCAAACGAATATTCCTCAAAAAAAAAAATATTTTATGACAACTTGCTTACTTTGAAAATTTTGCACTAAATCACCCATAACTATAACATTTATTCAATTTAACCATTTACTGAATAGAATAATAATTATAAGAAAAATTAAATATTTTTATTTTATAAAATTTGGGGTCTTACATGGGTTCTTGGGAAGGATCAATTTCATAAGCAGGTTCATTTCCCAGCTCACAGCAACCTGTGAACCCATATTCAAGCTACTAAGAAAGAATTCCTCCACCAAATGGAATGAGGATTGTGAGAAAGCCTTCCTTGCCATCAAGAAGTAGCTGATCGAAGCACTAGTCTTGGTACCCCCAAGGGATGGAGTTCCCTTGTTTATGTACTTGTCTGTCAATGTCAACGCCATGGGTTGTATGCTGGGACAGAAAGATAATAGTAGCAAGGAGAGAGACATCTACTACATCAGCAAAAGATTCAGCAGTGGTGACCAGAAGTACACCCTGATCGAGAAAACCTGTTGTGCGTTAGCATGGGCCACCATGAGGTTACAACATTATTTGCATGGGCACACGACCTACCTCATATCCAGCATGGATCCACTGAAATACGTATTCAACAAGCCAATGTTGAATTGTCTACTGTCCAAATGGAAGTTGATCCTATAACAGTTCGACATTGTATATGTGACTCAGAAGTCCATTAAAGGTCAAGGCATTGCAGATCAATTAGCCGAAGGACCATCAGGAGGGTTTGAACCTCTGGAGACTTATTTCCCAGATGATGGGATTATGACAATTCAACAACTCCAACAAGAGAATACAGTCAACCATGGAAAATGTATTTCGATGGAGTGGTAAACATGGAAGGTGCCGGAGCTGGGGCAGTCCTTATCTCTGGTACAGGAAATCAATATCCTGTGGCTACCAAACTGCAATTTGGCAACACCAACAACACAGCTGAGTATGAAGGCTGCATAATAGGGTTGAAACTAGCCTAATCCATGGGTATCAAACATTTACTAGTCTTCGGAGATTCTGAGTTGGTCATCATACAAACCACTGGGGCATATCATACCAAAGAACTGCATTTACTGCTCTATCATCGATAGGTAGTCAAAATATCCATGGAGTTTGAAGACAGAACTTTCATCCATATACCTCAGGGTTAGAATGACTTCGCTGATGCATTGGTGACGTTGGCTTCCTTGATCCACATATTCGATAGGAGTGGGATTCCCTACATCAAATTCACAAGTTAGAAGGCCCCGACATACGGGAATTACATTGGAGACATATCACATGAAATACCTTCTATCAAACAGCCTTGGTATCAAGACATCAAGGAATATCTCCGAGATGGATCTACACCCGCTGGGGAAAGCCAATCCAAACAAAAATGGATTCACAAGATAGCCCTGAAGTTCTATTTGAGCGGAGATGCACTATACAAAAGGGATACTGGAATAGGCTCGTTAAGATGCTTTGATAAAGAGCAAGCCCATATATTGATAGATGAAGTCCACGGTGGAATTTGTGGTCCACACATGAGCAGTCTCTTGCTAGCCAAGAAAATATTAAGAATAGGGCATTACTGGATCTCTCTCAAAGCTGACTGCGACGATCACGTCAGAAGATGCTTTCAATGCCAAGTACATGGAAATGTCATACACGCTCCTTCAAATGAGCTACATAATATGTGTTCGCTATGGCCTTTCTCCATGTGGGGAATGGATGAAATCGGTCCAGTAAAACCCAAAGCTAACAACAGACATCGATTCATCTTCACCATGATTGATTACTTCACCAAGTGGGTTGAAGCAGCCTCTTTTTCCAAAGTCACCAAGGAGGTAATCATTGGGTTCATCAGAAACAATGTCGTCTGTCGATATGGACAACCGGAGGTGATCGTATCAGACAACGCCAAAAACCTAAACAATCAGATGATGAGAGAACTATGCAGCGAGTTCCACATTAAGCATATCAATTCCGTCATCTATCGGTCCAAGATGAATGGTGTTGTCGAAGCAGCCAACAAGAACATCAAGAAGATTATGCAGAAAATGTCCGCCAATAACAAGGAATGGCCTGACCTGTTACCTCTAACCCTGTTAGCATACAGGACGTCAATGCGCACTTCTACTGGGACTACCCCCTATTCATTGGTCTATGGCATGGAAGCAGTCCTTCCCATAGAAGTAGAAATGGAGCCCTTGAGAGTTTTGATAGACGCTCAAATGGAGGAAGATCAGTGGTTGCAAAAGCGGTTCCACCAACTGTCCCTGATAGATGAAAAGAGGGCTACAACCATTTTCCACGGGCAGTTATACCAGCAGAGGATTGCTCGATCATACAACAAAAAAGTTTGAATACAATAATTCAAAGAAAACGACTTGGTGCTAAAGAAAGTTTTGGCCAATAAAGATAAAGCCAAAGGAAAGTTTGCCTCAAATTGGGAAGGTCCTTTCATTGTCAAGGAGGTATTGATGGGAGGAGCTATCAGATTACAAGAGATGGACAGAACTGAATTTCCCCAACTCATCAACTCAGGACACACCATAAAAAGGTACTATGTCTGAAACACATGCATACCCGCATCTTGGCCCTGCAAATTAAATCAGGTTCATTTTTCATTAGAAGCCGGAACTACGAATGACCTGATCTCCCTCAGCCCGAGAGCACGTAGGCAGCCATTTCTGGTGCGGTCAAACCAAACAAAAAAAATTCAAAAAACTCATCAAACCAAACTCAAATTAGACACTTCTCAAACCTCTCACACAAAAAAAAATTGAACTACGAATGACCTGATCTCCCTACACCTGGGAGTACGTAGGCAGCCATTTATGGTGCGATTTGACCTTCAAGAAAAAATAAAAACCCAATAAAAACTAGTTTCAAGACACCGAAACCGTATAAAACTTAAAAACTAACAAGCTTCCTTGGTCAGCAGGCCTATCTGAGATACTCTCTGACATCTCACTGTCAATCCATCAAGGAGAAGCTCAAGATACATCAACAACAAGAAGTCATGAAAGAAATGGTAATCACTCAACAATGACAATACATATCCAAATAGGGAAGTGAATCAAAATATATTTCTCTGATATATAATACTGTTTGATATATACATAGTGTCCTGTACATGACAAAAATGGCTGATCTAGTATGTGCAGGAAAAATAAAGCTAGTCTATGGACCCATGGATAAGCGTGACAGAAATGCCAACATGGCATCTCTCTCTGAAGATGGAGGAACTGCTGCAAGCGCAATACCCTCAGCCTCCTATACGAGTCAGAATATCCACAGCCATCTGCATAGTCTCGTTGTGATCATCAATATA